>PVHP010002437.1:0-74595 GCA_004024765.1 Zapus hudsonius
CGTGACTACCTAGAAGGTCCCTTACCACCTTTGTGATGGGAGAATAGCTGCAGCCTCTTCGGTAGAAGAATGAGGATTCCTTGTTCTTATTAAACTGAGAAATCTGGCTTGTTTCACTCAAGGGCTGTCTCAGGACCTGTCCATCTCATTACCACCACACGATTTTAATTTTTTAAAACTGGTAATAGTAACATTTGGGGAAATTTCAAGTTTATAACATCTGAATTCATCACATCTGAGTTGGGCATAGCACACACCTGTCATCCCAGGACTTGGGAGACTGAGGAAGGAAGGCCTGGGCTTTAGGCCAGCCTGTCCTACAGAGTGAGACGCTATCTCGGGAAAACAAAAATGAAACAAAACCGAAACGTAGGAGTCCTGGCATTCTGGGTAACTCACTGACTTGGCATGGGACAGCTGCTCTCTGTAGACAGGTGCAAGCTACCACCTGGCCACACCCTCCTGCCAGGAGCCTGGTCAGGTCCAGGAGCCTGTGCCCAGTTGTCCAGCTTGTGAACCAAGTGAAATTCAGGTCTCAGGGCTTTTTGCCCTGTGGGTGCTTCTGCCTGCAGCCACCTGGTCACTTCCAGTCTGTGGACAAACTTGCTGCAGTCATAGAGCACCAGGGACAACATGGGTGTCTTGCCCTGTCCAGGGAGCAGTGTGGCAGCAGGTGGCCTCGTGCTCAGCTCCAGCTCCTCTTCCCATCTCTGACTGCTTGTGGGCCTGCTCATTTTGGGGCAACCCCTCCCGGCACAGCCCAGAATTGATCGTAGCCTTTGTCACCAGAGAGAACAAGAGGGCGATGTGTCTGCATCTGGAGTATATTGTGCAGGAAGGAACGGGTTTCAATGACATAGCGGCTGTCCTTTGGGTAACAGTTCGTATTTCCTTTACTGATTTTTTTCCCCCACATGAGTTGAATAACGAATCAATGAGGGTTTAAAGATGAATAATCTAGATTTCAGGAGGAAAACAATGTAGAAGAAGAAAAGGCAGGCTTTAGATTTTGGCTTTTTGAAGTCTCAGCATCGATCATGGCCACAGACCACTGAACACTGCTTCTGTTAGGCTCTCCTGCTTAGCAGCCGGCAGAGGACTTTCACTCTGCTTGGCTTGCATTGGAAGTTGTGTCCAGAACATGGAAGAGACAGATGCAGACTGAGGAATGGAACCAGTAGGCAGAGCATGTGCAGGTGTTTGGCACCTGTCAAGGTGAGATGCTTCAGCTGTCACCTGGAAATGAGCACAAACAGGACCCAGGGGCCCTGTGATCTGAAAGAAGGACTTAGATGCTTTGTGAAGGAAGTCAGATGCAGACATGCACAGAACAAGAGGTTAACACCGTGCAAATCTTCTCATTCCAACACCCTGTTTTTCTCAACTCAGCCCTCAAAATACCCATATAGGTTTCTTGGGTGTCCATTCAAACCCCTTTCTTTTCCTCTCCATCCCTATCCTGAACACCTGACTTTCACAAGATTGTTTATTTTATTTATTTTACTTTTTAAAATATCTATCTGTTTGATTGTATGGATGTGTGTGTTTTAGAGTACGGTGGTACCAGGGTCCTTTCCCACTGCAAATGAACACAAGACACATGGGCCACGTTTTGTGTCTGGCTCTATGTGGGTACCAGGGAGTTGAACCCTGTATAGTAGACTTTGCAAGCAAGTGCTTTTGAAACCTTGAGCTGTCTCCCCAGCCCCGATTTATTTTCTTTTATTTTTGAGACAGGATAGCCTGAAACTCAAAATTTCTCTGTCCCTACCTTCTCTGGTCCTGGGATGACAGGCCTGTCCTCCTCCTCCTCCTTATTATTATTGTTACTTAGCTAATGTACAAAGACACAGAAATCGCATTGTCATGGTGTTTCCATGGTGTCTTGGTGCAGGCACACATTTTGTAATCAAGCTTTAAACTTCCGTCACCGCAGACACTGCTCTTCATGGTGAAAATATTAAAAATCCTCTTTCTAGCTTTTTTGTTTGCTTTGCTTTTCTGAAATGGGTCTTTCTGTGCAGCCTAAGCTGGCCTCAAACCTGTGGTCAGATCTCTTGCCTCAGCCTCCAAGTACCGGGATGACAAACCCTGCTCCTCCTTAGCTTTCTGAGATCCACCACATGGGATTGATATTTGGAGTCACCCTTCCGTGCCCACCAGAGCTCCTCACTGCTACCCTTACTGTGGTGTTTTTAACCTCACGATGTCAACTAAGGACTGAAAGGCTGCCATAGTGGTACATACCTGTAACTCCAGCACTCAGGGCATAGAGGCAGAAGACTCACAAGTTCAAGGCTAGCCTGGGCTACATAGCAAGGCACTGTATTAAAAAAATCCCAAATGAACAAACCACAAGACATTCCAAGAGCTACTTGTGGGTACGTATACATGTGCATGTGTGTGTTATTGCTGGGGACAGAGTCCAGGCTTGGTCCAGGCTCACCAAGCACTCTATCTCTGAGTCACATCCCAGCCTGTTTGTCAGCCTTGGTATTTGCTCAGTTGCACACGGGCTCAGTGTGTGTACTTTCTGTGTTTAGCCAGCCCTTTGTGGAAGGTTCTAGGCTGTTCTCAGCTTTTGATCCTGTGGAAACATGTAACAGCAACCACTCTTATACACAGGGTTTTTATTATTATATGTGTGAGTGCATGTTTAGGGTTAATTCCTAGGAATGGAGTTACTTCACCAAGGAGAATGCACCCTTTACCCTTGCAGAGATTTCTAACAATGCTAATAAGCTGGTGCCAACTCTCACGGAACCTGGGGTGGGACTTGCCACTTAACACATCTAGCCTCTTGCTTGCTGGTCTGACAGGTGAACCCTGGCAGACTGTCGCATTGTAGCGTTCACACATTTGAAATGCACAAGCAAGGCTGAGAAGGTGGGTATCATCCATATTTAAGACAGCAATCTGCACTTCTTTTTCTTTCAACTATGATTATACCCAAATTCTGTTGATGTGGTGTGTGAGTGTTGATGCGGTGTGTGTGCGTTGATGTTGTGTGTGTGTGTGTGTTGATGTGGTGTGTGTTTGTGTCAGTGTGGTGTGTGTGAGTGCAGAGTGCTCATGATGTGGACAATCTTGAGTGTCTATCGTCATCTTCCACCCCGTTTGAGGCAAGGTATCCTGTTTTCCCTGCTGTCTTCCCCAGTCTAGCTGGCCAGATGAGCTTCCAGGGATTTTCCTGTCTGCCTCCCGTCTCACTGTAGGAGAACCGGGATTACACACACTTACTCTTGCTTCTGGCTTTGTCGTGGGTGCTGGGACTGCATTTAGGTTGTCATGATGACACAGCGTCTGTTTTATCCGCTGAGCCATCTCTCCAGCCCTTGTAGACATTTTCAACATTGTTTCTTTCTGTTGCCCAATTGCATTACATGATCCATGTAAAGCCCTATCAGGTAATAGAGGGTTGATGGGCATTTCTGCTTTTCCTGACATGAATGGGCAGCTCCTAGCACTGTACTGTCAGATACAGGCCTTTGTCTCAGTGGGTTAAAAGTCACTCATTCCTATTTGTTCTATTTTCTTCCAATTAAGAATTAGCCATCAATTTTAGCTGCGCGTGGTGGTGTTCACTTTCAGTCCTAACACCTAGGAGGATCACCGTGAGTTTGAGGCCACCCTGAGACTACATAGTGAATTCCAGGTCAGCCTGGGCTAGAGTGAGACCCTCTCGAAAAACCGGAAAAAAATAGCTACAATTTCTAATTTAAGACTTCTTTTTTACCAAGCATGTGTGTTGAATTTTACTCGGGCCTTTCTGCAGGGCTTGAGTCATCGTGATCTTTTCTCCCTTCCCCAAGCCACTGGGTGCTCAGTGCACAGCTCGTCTTCAGCTCCTTCCTTCCTTCCCAATGGTGATAGAAGCTTCTGATCCTTTTTTCACAGGGTTTGCAGTCCTAGCTTCTGCTTCCCATTATTGGCCGTTAGAAAACGTGGATGGGATCCGTGAACTTCAGGATACAACTGGAGGTAGACACGGGTGGGGAGAATATCTATGTGCATGGGACTAGGTATCTCGCAGGAACCAGATATCTGGAGAGAAGGAAGGAAACAGGGAGTCGACAAAGAACAAACTCTGGGTGACTCCCTGATCATAATTTCAAAGTACTTTATGAGAACATTTATACATTGTGATTCAAAATATGACTAAAATATGCATTTCTCTAGAACCTTCTGCCACAGAGCCACCTACATGGGAGCCCCAGGACATGTTTGTGGGTAGACACAGTTGGTCTGCCCAACAGGCCAATCTGAGGAAGATGTTATGGTTTGTGCCAACTGTGACCAATTCACTTGTTCTGGGCTCACTGCTTCCAACAGCAAGGATGTCCCCAACCCACCACCAACATCTCTACACACCCAGCCAATGGTTGAAAGACTAGATGTCACCTAGGATGCTGCTCCTGGTGACCAACACCAAGGACAAAGTCAGGGCCTCTCTCTTGGAACTCAGACACCGGTAGAAACTCACAATGGTTCTTTCCTCATTCCACTAACACCTCCTTTTTCAAAGTTTAAATTGTCAACGAGTTTTGGTGGCTTTCTACTTTATTTTTATTTACTTATGGCTCTTGAGACATCAAAGGGCTGATATATAATGGTGAGACTTCACTGTACAGTGAGCCCAGGATGATGTACTTACGTTGTTAATACACACACACACACACACACACACACACACACACACACAGATTCTTGTACAATGCATTTTAAACACCTACCTGCACTCTGCTGATGGCTGTGCTCTCCACCCTGGAGTTTTGCTCTGACTGAATGAACAGCTAGAAACCTCCATAAAAAGTTCCAAGGTATTTCCTTAAAACTTATGAGTAGGGTTGGGGGTCTTTGGAGAAATAGCACAGTTGGTAGAGGGCTTGCCTTGTAGATCCCCAGAACCCCCAGCACTGGGGAGGTGGAGACAGGTAGATTCTGGGAGCTCACTGACCAGCCAGTCTAGTCTTCTTGGTGAGTTCTAGGCCAATGAGAGACCCTGTCTCAAAAAATGTGGACCGCATTCATTAGCAGTAACCCTTGACGCTGTCCTCTGACCTCCACACGTATACACCCCCACACAAACATGGGAGTTGAATCAAGGAGACCAGAACCCTCATCTTGAGGAGCTGGGCAGCTGTGCTGTCCTTGACTGGCTCAGGGGCTGGCTCATAGTGACCGCCTCCACCCTGTGCTCCAGGGGGTGAAAGCCCCACTAAGATGGTAACACCTTAGGAAGAACAGACCACTTGCCCTGTCCTGATCAAATTTTCTTGCCTTTCATTTCAAAGCTTCTGAGAGGCAATTGCCTCACTAAGTGGAAATACATTGTGGACCCCGCAGCTAATAACCTAGGGGTTATTTCAAACAGAGGCTGAATAATTGTCTGTACACGTCTCTCTTCACTCTAGACTGGAGCTCTCATTAAGTCAGCAACTTGTGGGGTTTTGAAAAATGTTTCTCAACTCTTCTGTGACAACTGCTCAGGTAAAACCACTGAGCACAATGGTTCAGGCTCCATCTCTCAGGCACAACGACTCAGGTCACCCCTCGGGTACACCCACAAGGACCGCAGGTGATGGCCTCTGGTGTTTGTCCTGGAGCCCTCGATGGCATGTGGAAGGTGGCACTGCAGTTTCCCGTTGGACCCACTCTGCAGATGCAGTGCCGCGGAGGCATATTTCACTGTGACGAGATCCTCCAGCGATAGAGGCCAAGCCAGGGCCTATCAACGCCCCTGGCTGGGGTGGCTGGATGGCTCTCATTGTCACCTCCTCGATGTATAGCCCTTTGTCCGTGGCTGACCCTTTGTTGTCTTGTCCATCTGTCATCATCTCATGCGGTTGTTTTCACAGTGTTTCTGTCTCATCGGTTTTCATCACGTTGTAACCATTCATCCTTTGGTTATGGCTGTTTCATAAATGGCAAAGTTCAACTCCACATCTCTCAGCTCAGCACCCATGTGGGAGTGGGAGCTGCGAATCGGAGCCTTTGCCTGCTAGACTGTGGCTAAGGTTGGGCATTTCAGCGGGTCATCGTGTCTCCTGCACGAACCTCAGGGCCAACGAGGTTGCAAGGAGAAGAGGCTGGAAGTGGGGAGGGAGGCAAGGAGCTCCTCCCAAGCATGCTGGGGCGAGAGATGTGCTGAGTCCATGTGTTTTTGTCTCACTCACGTGTCGTCTTTTTCTTTTGTTGCCTCACCCAGCGTTGCGAACCCACAACCTCACTGTGCCTCCCTCCCACAATGCTACCCTTGTCTGTACCAATGACTCTGCCTACTCCAACTTCTCTGCAACTGTAGGTGAGCACTTCTGCCTGGCCCTGCTGGGTCTGGACTGCAGTGAGGTCCAGGGCCCTCCGGTCCAGTTCTTCAGGACTCTCTTGGCTAGCACACATCAAAGAGAGCCGGGTGGGGTTTCACTAGGAAAGCACACTGCATAGCTCGCACACAAGGGGCGGGTCCCTCAGAATCAGCTGCTTGATCTCAGCAAAATTAATCCTAGCTGAGATATCTTTTTTAAACATAGAAATTGATTTTTTTTTCTGAATCAGAGTCTTGTGTATGTAGCCTAGCCTTACAGATGTGTGCCACCGTGCTCAGCAGATGGATTGTGTTCTTTAGGGGAGGAAAGGAAATTTGCCCTTTTCATGCAACATCCAAGTTGATTTTAAAATACCTCATTCTGAAATTTCATCTCACAAACACTCCAGTGAATGCTTCCGCAGCTGGATTCTAAAACTCCCTTGAAGCTGTCTTCCCAGACACGCCTCTGCAAGCCATGATGGAAGGACTGTTTCTTTAACACCCAGAGATCATATGGTCCACGTCTTCCTGAGCAGCTCCAAATGCAAGGGCCAGCAGTACTGGCATGTATGCCATGAGTGCAGACGCCCTCTCCACAGCCCTCAGCACGTCGCCTGGTTTCTCTCTCAGCTGTGTGGCTTCCTCAGTGGATCGGCTAAGCAGTCGGTCTGGTTTGGGGATTTGTGTAGCTGCTATCCTTTTAGTAGAGGAAGACATAGATCTCCTGTGGCAATGAGCAGAATAAGTTTAAACACTAGGTAGTGACATGATGCAGGCACCGCACACAGTTCCCTCCCCCACCTTGCACAGGTAGTGGGAGTATCTGAGCATGCTCACTGCAGCACACTGCATCAACTCCATCACCCGTGGTTTTTGTAGCCTTCACTCTCGACTCCGTAAAGCACTCACCTCGCTCTTGCCATCAGATGCCTTTGCCACAGCATCGGACAAAGCAAGATGGCCTGATGAGCCGTGCTCGTGACTGGAATTTATGCCATCGGGTCTTGGCAGGCCCTCTGTCTGAATGTGGCCGTGGTCTGTGCATGGTTCCTAAACATGTGAAGGATCAGAAGTTTCCCTGAGCCCTCATGAAGACCAGAACTCAACATGCCTGCACTGTCGTCAAGTGCTCTGTTTGAAAAACTCACAGTGAGGTGGAGTGGGAGGGACCCTAAAACATAGGGCAGAGTGACATTTAGGGGGTAGGGACTGCCATCACTTTGTGGCACAACTGTTGGCAGATATGACAGTATTCCTTTACAAATGCACACACACATACAAGCGTGCATACACACATGCACACACTACACACCCATGCGGAAAAGCGGATGCTATGCTAACTTGATGTCAATTGAAGGTGGTAATTTATCCCCAACACTTAAACCTGCAAATTATTTACACCTTCATTATTAATAATTGAATATTAGTGAGTTATCACTATCATGAAAGAGTGTGACATTGTAAATTGCAGCTTTGAAGGCAGATAATAGGGGGTAGGGGACTCATGTCTTGTAGTCCTGTGGGGTGACTGACATTTGCCACTGCCTCTTTCCTTCTTTAGATATTGTAGAAGGAAAAGTGAACAAGGGCATTTACCTCAAGGAGGAGAAAGGTGTGACGCTCCTCTACTATGGCAGCTACAAGACCTCCTGTATCAGCGACCCAGCCCGGTGTGGCCCTGAGGGTAAGTTGGGCTGGGTGTCTTGTCATGGTCAGGTGGTTCCAGGTTCTTGGTCTCTTGTTGAGAGAACTGAAGAAAAGCACATGGATATCAAAGCAGCAAGAAGTTTTATTTGAGAGCAAAGCAAAGGCCCCCAAAAGGTTTCCTTGAGCTAGAGTGTCCAGGAGGCCGTGGGTTACTATTTGGGGCTTCCTTCCTTTTACGGATCTAGGAGAACCAGGAGCTGGCTATAGGGGGTGGTTATATATTGGGTGGTTCTCTGGTTTTTAGACATATCTATTTATTTGCAAGGAAAAAGAGAGAGAGAGCCTCTAAGCCACTGCAAATGAACTCCAGATGCATGCATCACATAGGTACTGGGGAACTGAATCTGGGTTGTTAGGCTTTGCAGGCAAGTGTCTTAATTGCTGAGCCATCTCCCCAGCCCTGGTTCTCTGTTTTGATTGATAGGTGTAAGTTATATAACCTTTTCTCTACTGTGAATGTCCCTTCCAATGATGTATCTGATTTTAATCATATGTATGTCCAATTATGCATAGTTGTCATGGTTTGATCCAGGTGTCCCCCACAAACAAATGAATGTGTTCTGATTGAGCGATCCTCAGCTGATGGAAGTTTGGTTTTACAACCTCGCTGGAGCTGTGTTGTTGGGGGCGGGCTTATGGGGTTATAAGCCAGCTTCCCCTTGCCAGTGTTTGGCACACCTTCCTGCCATTGTTTGCAGTGATATGATGGAGGTGATGCCCACCCCTCTGCTTATGCCACCATTTTCCCTGCCATGGTGTAGTCTCCCCTGGAATCTGCAAGCCTAATAAACCCATAGCTCCACAAGCTGCTTTTGCTTGGGTTCTTTCTGCGCAGCAACTAGAATGCTGACTATAACAATAGTCATCAGACGGTAAAGTGGGGTTTCTCCCTAAAAGTTTACTTGGAGGACACAGTTTGCCAGTTTACTGTACATGCACCCCAAACCAGCCCAGCCTGGATCGGCTCCCTGTTTCCCAATCCCATCTACATCCTGGACTTGTTACTAAGACAACTGACTTGTTTCCATTGTCTATGGCAGCTTGATGCAGGCAGGGGAGGATTCCAGGCTGCCAGCAGATTGCTAGGTGTGTTGTTAGGAAAGGGTTGTGTTTACTGACCAAGTCAAGTGGAGTCCTGGGCTCCAAGCATTTCCTATGCTTGTCTGCCTTAGTGCCCAGCCCATGGCACGCGTGAGCAGACCTCTCATCCATTGCAGTGTGTGTGGACATGTCGACATGTCAGGTATGAGCTGGCGTAGGGGAGGGCATGCAGCCGCCTGAATTAATACTTTCTTGGAGATTGCAAGTCATGACAGCATGAAGACAGAGGACAGGGAACAACCCTACCATAAAACAGCCACTGCAATGGCGCTTGGCCTGTCACATAGCTGGGACAAGGCCCAGGGACTTGTGGGAGGAAAATTGATGGTGTAGCTCCCACTGTGTTATTTCTGGCTCTGGTCAGGGTGAGCAGGGTGTGTCTGCTGACCCTTAAACAGGGTTTGCTTTCTGGAGTCCATGCTCGTGAGGGCTGCTGAGTGGTAGCTGGTCCTATGCCAGCCTGTGCCTGAGGCTAAAGTCACACTGCAGACAAAGCACAGGTGTGCCAGAGAAAAGGTGAAGACCACCCCTCCCCTCACTACCCTTGCAGTTCAGCCTGCGCCTGGTGCCTGGCCTTAGACAGGTACATCTGGGCTACATGGGAGACCTCTGGGATGCCATCGTCTGTCATCCAAGCGAGCTCGTCAAGCGATTTGGTTAGAATGAAAATGTTTATTTCTCGGCTCTGCAGGAGGCTTGGGCTTCTTGGTCCTCATGCCATGGGTCAGCAGCACGTGGCTCTAGAAGATAAACTCATTCTGATGGAAATTAAGCAGTGAGGATGTGGAAGGTCACTTTGAGACTTTGAGGGGCCCAGAGGAACAGTTTTGAGTTCAAAGGCTTGAGAGGGTTGCAAACCTATAGCTTGAGCTGACCTTGAATGAAAATCACACAGCCCTCTAATTCACCAGGCTCCTCCTCCTCCATCCTTCCCTCCTTTCCTTCCTCCCTCCTTTTTCCCTCCTTTCCTTTGACAAGATCTTATGTAGCCCAAGGTGGCCTCAAAGTTACTCTGTAGCTGAGGATGACCTTGAACTTCTGATCTTCCTTGTCCCCACTCCCAAGTGCTGGGATTTCAGCCATGTACCACTACTTCTGGCCCCTGTAGTGCTGGGTCAAAGCCAGGGTTTTGTGCATGCTAGGTAAGCACTCTACAGACTGAGGTGGACACAGCTAGTTTTGACCATCAGTCTCTATGTTCCTTCAGGCCGGATCTCCTTCATCAAGCACTCAGGTGGGAAAACTGAGAGCAGGAAGGGCCTCCCTGGAAAGCCTGGGTCTGTGCTCATGTCTGCCTGTATGGAATGAGCTTCTATGTGCTCCTGTCCCTGTGCAGATCTCCCAGGACTTGCTGGTTGGTGGAAGCCTTGTCACATCTCCTTGTGGGGATTCAGTCTTAGCTCGCCACTGCAGATTGACTGAGCAGGCTCAATTGGTCCAACCACCTGGCTGATGCTTCTCTCTTGCAGAGAATTCCCTGCAAGGGACTGTGGACAGAGTAGCATTTACTGATCATGACAAGAACAAAAGACAAAATCACTTTACCAATGTTGTGCTCATTTCTTCTCCCTTCAGACTCTCTGTATTGATGATGGAGTTTGTGACTTGAAGTCTCTCTCCATGGCTGTCTCACGGGCACACGGAACCTTTTCAGACTTTGGACATAGACTGATATTTATATGAGCCCTTCTGAGAAGGGAGAGATTGCTTTACAGGTTGAGCGAGCAAAAATTAGTTGAGTTACAGTGCCTACGGCCTGCTGTCTCCATGACCTATCAAAGGCACACTGAATTTTTAATTTTTATACTTATTACCTAACACCATATTGAATTTTTAATTTTTATTTTTCTTCCTGGGTAGAGACACATTTGGCCAAGACTGAGTCATTTTGAGTTGAGTGAAAGGAATTTTTTAATGTAGCAACATTTGGGGGGAAAAATTACTTCCATGAATCCTATTGGGAATATGTTTCATAACAAAAATTTCACAATGTGCCGTGTTCATTTCCCTGTGAAATTGGTTGTTTCTGTGCACAGAGGTGGGTGGGAGGCCGGGTTTACTTGCCTCTGTGGCACTGGTACGCGAGGGAGACGGCATGGGCCGGAGAGGCCCGAGACCCTTCCTCTGAGGCCACTGTGCCTGTGACCAGGGCAGGGGATGAGGATGGCCTGGCCTGTAGCCCTGCCTCCTAGCCTCTAAGCCTCCCACAGACATCCTGTCATCCTGGCCGTGCAGCACACATTCTTGCAAAAGTTCTTCTTTCCTTGATAGCTTTTAGGCCTGGAGTCGACCCTGAGTCTCCCAGAGAGGTATAATTTCTTCCTTAAAAATATGATTTCCTTTTTCATGGTACTAGGAATTGAACCCTGAGCCTAATATATGCTAGGCAAACAGTTTACCAATGAACTATATCCCCAGCCTTCTTTTTACTTCTCTTGAGACAGAATCTCACTAAGTTGCCCAGGCGGGCCTTGAATTTGTGATCTTCCTGTTTCAGCCTCTGGTATAGTTGGGATAATAGGCCTATACTACCAGCCTGGGCTACCTTCTATTTTTGTTATTTATTGGCAAGTAGAAAGCGAGAGAAAGAGAGAAGAGAAGAGAAGAGAAAAGAAAAGAAGAGAAGCGTTGCCAGGGCCTCTTGCACCTACAAACTAACTCCAGATGCACACCTGCTCTACTTTGTACATATGGCTTTATGGGGGTACTGGGGACTCAAACTCAGTTTGGCAGGCTTTGCACATTACCACCTTTAATCTCAGAGCCTTCTTTTCAGCCCTAGTTTTCATTGATCCTGGTGTATTCATATGGGGTACAGTATGACTTGTCAATATGTGCATATCCCAAACATTTATACTGGGAGCATTCACAATTTTGAGGTTCTCCTGTAGAAAAGCAAAATGGAGAAACTTCCAGCCTAGGCTGGAAATGAAATGTGCTGCGTTTCCCAGGATGCTGTTAGTGACAGGGACTTTGGCCCCACAGGGTATGGTACAGCATAACTGTCACAAGACTTTGTCAGTTCACAAAGCACCGCAATAAGGAGACACTGATTTACACACCAGGGACAGATGTCTTCTTTGGATTCAGTGACCTTTTAAGACAGTGTCTATGACCTAATTTGATTATAAGAGCTAAAGTGGATTTGGTGCCATTTACATGAACAAGGCCAGGGTGAATGTCTGCACCTCTCCCTCCTCCCCTTCCTTTCCTGCCCAATGGGGCCTGGCCTGATGAGCCCTGGGCCAGGGTTGGCTCAGGTCACTGACTTTGGTTCACATCCTGGTCAAGGTGGGAAAAACCAGGCAGTTGGTTTATTTCCATCTTTTCTACACAGTTCAGTAGGTGGTTAGTTTAATGCACAGACACAGAAACACATGCACACCCATGCACACACCCACCCGTGCACGCACACCCATGCATGCACACACCCATGCACACACACACCCGTGCATGCACACACCGATGCACACACTCATTTGATTTACATACACACGAGAAATGGGAGGTGGACATAGGTTACTGAAGGAGGTAAGAGGTAGAGAGGAAGTCAGAGCCGCATAGTGTAACCACAGGAGAACTACAACCCAGTGGGGTCTCTAGCCTGGTCTGCACTGTGGTGGTCCTGAGTGAGGGGTTGTCCCAGACCATCATACTCCCTGGATGTGTGCAAATGAAAACACATGCCTCCATGGCCCAGCATTGTCACACTATTGTTTGTGGCAGGGACCACAAGGTCCATGTGGCATGCCACCCTCACCCAACGTGGCATCTGAGATGTAGACTTGGTAAGGGTGAGCAGCCAAGTGTCAGAAAAACACACAGTGTCCCAAGGGCTTGTCTGCCTCGTGCCTTCCTCTATGAACAACCAAGACGTCACAGACTTAGACGTGAGCTTCCTCATAAGAACGCCCTCTAGACATGGATCCTAAAGATGGATAATTTAAGATATGTAAAAAAAATAGCTTCAAGTTCTGTTTGGAATATTCGTTCAAACATTTGAAGAAAACCATATGACTCAGCAACTGGAGACTCTTTGGAGAAATAGTGGGCCTTGTTTGGGATGTAATGCTGGGCAGATGAAAATGAGAGCATAAAAGTGTATTTATAGATGTGGAAGAAACTTCATGAGACAGTAAAATGTAAAAAATTGTGTATAAACAGTCTGTGTGAATAGCTTGCTTTCTAGCATCTACTGGGGAGATCTGGCGGGATCTTGGGGAGTAGGTAGGTGGGGTGGAGGCTGTGGTAAAGGTATACGCATTTGCACATCTGGGCCAGGGGCTTCCATCTAGTGAACCTGAATCAGCCACTAGGCCGGTGGCCTCGGAGCCTCAGTGTCTTCATCTGTGTCCTGGGGGTGGAGTGAGGTCCCACATTATTTAAAAGGAGGTGATGGGGCTGAGAGATGGCTCAGTGGGTAAAGTGCCAGCATGAGGACCTGAGTTCAGATTCCCAGAACCCATGTGTGTGTGTGTGTGCGCGCGCGCGCGCGAGCGCACACACACACAAACATTCATACATAATGCATGCACATCACACCCGCACACACATACAAAGCATAAATAAAAGGAAGTGGCTTGGGTTGTACTCTTGGGGGGTGACTGTACCTCTGATGACATTGCTGCTATTTGACCACTCCCTCTCCTCAGGGGTTACACTTTCATTTTTCTGGAAGACACAAGGAGAGCAGTCCAGACCAGCTCCTTCTGCTCATGGGGGACAAATCATCTCTGATGGCTTCAAAGTCTGCTCCAGTGGTGGCAAGGGCTCTGTGGAGCTGTATACACGTGATAACTCCATGACATGGGAGGCTACCTTCAGTCCCCCAGGTAAGTATGTGTGACTCAAGGCTCCTTCCTATCATGGCTTAGGAAAGTGCTGGGGGAAAAGGCACCTGTCATCAGGTGCTGGGTGACTGCTGCTGTGGGAGTGAGTGTGGCCTGCTGGATGAGGAAATGACATAGGAGGTGCCCACCATTGCCTGGGACTGAGTGGAAGCTGCATGTGGGTAGCCTTGAAGCGGCTCACAGCACAGTGAGAAGAGCTTGGGGCAGAGACTGCAGATTCAGGCAGTGGGGTGGGAGGAGAGATGAGGGTGTCATGTGGTCTTGGTCAGGGTGGGCACTCTGGACTAGTTCAATGGCCAGGGGCTGATAGGCTGAGTTTAAGAGTGAGTTGAGAAACTCTGAGGGTCTGAGGCTTGGAGGTATGGACCAGAAGCCAGGGAACCTGGGGGAAGGCCCAAGGGGACACTAGAGAAGGTGGAAGATGACCAGGGCCCCAGTGGGGCTTCAGGTAATATGCAGGAAAGACTTAGATGGAAGCCAGCAGGGCAAGGCTGAGGTGGAGGGGCTTCGACTCCAGGCCTCTGGCTGGAAATGATGTCTTTGCAGTATTTTGACGACTGCATCTTGGTGCATTTGAAGGAGGTAGAACAACTCACCTGTGAGGACCCCGGTTAGGTCCTGCCTCTGTGCCTGTGGAATGTGGGCCTGGTACCTTACTCCACTACCCACAGCGCTATCACTCCCAAGGAGACTGAGAGCTGAGAGCCCATGGTCCTGTGCAACCGAGAACCATGGGCACAGATCCTGGGGTTCTTTGCCTTGGTCTGTGGGTGTTGGACCTGCTCAAGCCGAGCTTGGGAAAAAGCAGTGAGCACATACTTGGAGTCCTCAAAGCCAGACACCCTCTTGCCTTCCTGCCCATGTGACTGGATCTGACCCTCTGCTTGTGGTCAGACTTTCCTAGTTAACAGCTTCATCCCTTGCCTAGCTGCTTTTCCACCCAGGAAAAAGGGGAGATTTATAAACATATCTGCATGGCAATCTGCTCTTCATTTGTTCGATGGAAGGACTTGTTATTCCCACTTTCAAGATCAAGGGCAATAATGCTGTGGACCTGCTTAGCATCCAAGTGCTCTCCAGAGAGTCAAAATTATTAGAATGTTGCACAGTCCTAAGAAGAAGCCCTGATGTAACTGCTGGGCAATCTACCTTGGCAGGCAGGCAGGGGCCCATGTGTCCTGTAGAAGTCTGCCCTGTCCTTGAGTGGCAAGCCCATGAAGACATCTTACACAAACACTTGCAAAACAGATGGGCCCTTTGGGGGCCAGGCTCCTGATGGATGGGATGCACAGACTTCCTGCTGATAGTGAGCAGGGTCCCCTGTGGGGCTTCCTGACAGAGCCCGGAGGCTAGTCATTCCTGTACATCACCCCATTGGCCAATGTCATAAGCAGTGCATCAGATCAGGCCCTCAGAGGGTTTGATGGCTCTGCCCTGTGATCGCACAGGCAATATTAAAAGACACTTTACTGGGCGTGGTGGTACACCCATTTAATCCCAGCACTCAGAAGGCAGAGGTAGGAGGATGGCTGTGAGTTCAAGGCCACCCTGAAAGTACATAGTAAATTCCAGGTCAGCCTAGGCTAGAACGAGTCCCTCCTTCAAAATAAACAAACAAACAGAAAAAGACGCTTTGAGCTATAACATTCCCTGTGACTTCACTTTAACATTGGGATTTTCTTGGAACAAAATAAATGGCAACATGGGCAGATGGGGGTGAGGAAGGAACAGCACCATTTAACGTACTCCAGTGAGCACGATGGCACAGCCCTCCCTGGCCTCCACAGGCTGGGGTTGAGGGCGCTGTTCTACAATGACCGTATTATTGCTTTTTTTAAATTGAGAACTTTGTTGTATGAACATGTTGCATATTGATCATATTCCCATTGAGTTAGACTCTTATGTTCCCTCTCCCCTGGCCCCATTCCACTGAGGGCCCTTCTCAGTGGGGCTCAGAATACACCGTGCCATGCTGTGGCTCTTACATTCTTTCTGCCCCTCTTCCACAATGTTTTCTGACCCTTGGAGGGCATGGAGGGCATGTTATAAGTCTATTTTAGTGTTGAGTCTCAGCAGCCTCTGGTTTTCTGCTCTGATGAATTTTGAGTCTCCTCAGTGTCTACCACCATCTCATGGAGGAGGTTCTTAGGCTAGCTGTGAGAGCAGCACTCATACTTAACCCTCCACTTCCTCTGGAATGTCCCCTGGGCCCTGGCAGATGTGACAGAAATGCAAGGCAGCCTCATGCTAGGCCGTCGACTTTTGTTTTCACATCGTTCTGATGGGTCTTGGGTCTCCTTGGTATTCAGTGCCATCTCTTAAAAGCAGATTCTCTGGCCAAGAGTGAGAGCAGCGTGGTGTTTACCTGCAAAGCCTAGTGAGCTGGGATCCATTCTTCAGCACCCATGTAAAAGCCAGATGCACATACATCTGGAGTTCATTTGCAGTGGCAGGAGGCCCTGGTGTGCCCATTCTCTCTCTCTCTCTTCTCTCTCTGTCTCTCCCTGTGTGCAAATAAATAAATAATATTTTTAAAATCCTTTGTTAAACTTGCTTGTGGGCATTCAGATTGGTGACTGTGGGTTAACATTAAAAGAGTCTTCTCCAACTGCTTTTGGAATTTGGGGGTGGAGGCGAAAGTACTGAGGAAAGTCAGGTAGGTCTGTTATCACCTATCAGGGTGACCAACATGCTTCAGACTGGAACCACACACATGAAGACATCCATTTTCTCTCCCTTCCAGGTCCCTATTGGACTCATGTTCTGTTCACGTGGAAATCCAAGGAGGGTCTGAAGGTCTACGTCAATGGGACTCTGAACACCTCTGACCCGAGTGGAAAAGTCTCACATGCCTATGGGGAGCCGCACATCAACCTGGTGATTGGATCTGAGAAGGACCCAACCAAGCGCTATGAGAATGGAGCTTTTGACGAGTTCATCATCTGGGAGCGGGCGCTGACTCCACAGGAGGTCGAGATGTACTTCACAGCTGCCGTTGGTCAGTGTGCATGAAGGCTCTGGGTTACCCTGGGGGCTGTGCCCGGGGCACTCTGTGCCAAGCTTTCCTTCCCCTGTCACAGTGGTCAGGCTGCAGGTGTGAGATGTGTCTTAAAGAGCCTGACATGCACAGTGGAGTTTCAGAACACCTGTTCCCCGAGATCGACGAGCCAACAGTCCACTGGAGACAGGCTGAGATGAATATTTCCCCGGTGCCACAGGGCTTCATGGAGTATGCACAGGCTAATTATGAAGGCTTTGGGAGCAAACATTAAGGCCCCTGAAAAGCACCTCCTGTTTGCCTCATGCCCTCCCGGGCCTGTGGAGCCCCGAGTTATCCCTTCCCGTTCAGAGTGGAGGCTTTTGAGCAGTCAAACCTTCACTTTGCAATGGTGAGTTATGAGATGTTCACAACACCGAGATAAAATTCATGTGAAATCTGTGGAACGGTTTAAAGTGTACAATTTGGTGACATGTCCTAGTCACAGGTGTGTAGCCACTAGTGTCTGTACATTTTTAGCCTTCTAAAGGGAAGTCCATACCCCTTAAGCTATCAACCCCCTTTCTCCTCTCGCCAGCCTCCAGCAGCCTCTGATCTGTATGTTTCTGTGGAATCATTTACTGACTCATAGAAAGACAGAGGTTGACATATGTTCACTGTCCAGGCCCCCATGCCCTGCCACGAAAATGGGTAGCAGCTCCTCTGCAGAGGTGAAGGAAGGGCTGGGTTCAGGGACATGTGATTTGCTAGGGTTTGAACCCAGGGCCTCATGCGTGCTAGGCAGGCCCTCTGCTGCTGAGCTACATCCCCAGCCCCACAATGTGGTTTGATGCATTTGTGAGTGCGAGAGCACACTGTCTGCCAGACGCCCATGAAGAGGGTCACCAGGGCACTGAGCTGGACTGAGGACATGGATGAGTCTCATCTCGATCTCATATGGTCACCACTCAGAGGGCACAGCGCCTCCCGAGGGAATTTCATTGCCCTTGATCTCGCAGCCTCCTGTGAGTTTGACTGATGTAATTGCTCTGCCACTCCTTGGCACCCTGGCCACAAATGTCACTCTAATGTGAAGAAAAAAGTAGCTCTGGGTCCCAGCATGTCACATCTGCATCACCAGCCACCCAGCCCTGCCCAAACCAAGCGGCCAGTCACCTGAGCCAGCAAGAGTGATTTCCTCGGGCAACCCAAGCAACCTTGAGATATTTCCCCAAACGAAGTCAGATATCTAGTGAAGTCCGTGTTCTCCTCCGGGGATGATGGATGAGAAGTGGAGAGGGCACAGGGAAGCAGTAGGACATGGCCTCATCTTTGGTTTGGGACACCCTCCTCATTTTGCGACTCATCATTAACTATGGTCTTCAGTAGAAAGAGAAACTGGGTTCCTTGGGGCAGAAGTAATTAACCTCTTCCACTTCTTTGGGGCTTAGTCTGTATCTCTCTGTGAGGAGGGGTTTCCAGGGCTTCTGTCTGTTCCAGTCTCGTATGTCAGTCATTTCCACATTGCACTGATAACATGCCTACTAGAAACAACTAAGAGGAGGAACAAGTTGCTTTGGCTCACTGCTTTGGAGGGTTCTGCGATGCATTTGAACAGAGCACCACAAAGCCAAGGAGCATGCTGCAGAGGATTCACATCTTGGTGGGCCAGGGAGCAGAGAGAGGGTGATAGGAATACCCTCAGGGACCTGACTTCTCCTCCTAGGCCTCACCTCCCAGGTTTCCAGAGCCTTCCAAAATAGCACCACCAGCTAGGGACCAGGCATTCAGGTGTGGGGGATATTTTTGATTCCAGCCATAACACAGTGATTAAGAACTCTGCATTTTAGCTCTGATGAGCCCGGGTGGTGATGAAGCCTATTTATCATTCTTTATTTATTTGAAATTGTTGAGACCTTGCATAAAATCATCTTTTTATATGATGACTTGCATGAATGCTGTTCAAAAGCAATTTAGAATATAAATGGAGAAATAATTTCTGCTGAGAAAATCCATATAATCTACCTATTAGTCTGATTTATTAGCCCTTTATCTGTCTAGCAACATCCGTCCACAAAGATGGTAAATTCTGAATAAGGACACAGCATTCTGGAGGTGAGGAAAGGTGACTCTCTCGCCCTTACTTACATCCCGCTCATTTCTTTCAGGGAAACATGCTGTGCTGCCTTCAACCCCACTGAGCTTCTTCACGGCACCCACAGCACATACCGTGGTGAGCATGGGTGCTTTTCTTTTGTGCTTCGTGTTATTCACTTTTCACTTTCTTGGCAAAATACCTGAGGAAACCAGAGAGGCTTGGTAGATGGCTCAATGGGTTAAGCACTTGTCTTGAGACCATGAGGACCTGAGTTCAGATCCCCAGAACCCATCTAAGAGCAATCATGCTGGTGTGCACATGTAATGCCAGAGCTGGGTTGGCTGAATTCCAAGGGACAATCCAGGCTGTCTGTCATTGGCTATGTCATGTCTGGGAAGAAACATTAAATAGGGGAAAGACAGCTTTGGGGCTCATTCTTGGGTGCCAAGAAGGACTGAAGAAAGGACACCTTTGGTTCCTTTGCCAGGAACCTCAGGTACCTGACGGGAGGAAAGGAAACTCTGGGAGCCAGTGTCCCCTGAGGCAGTAGGACCCTACTTCTTCAGCTCGGCTTCCCTTGGGGTCCTTTCTGAGTTGGTTGAGAGGATCCGTTCATGTAGAATATGGCCACTTTCAATGAGCCTTGGTACCAAGGAGTGTTAGCAGTGAGTGCCCATGGCCGACATCCCTGCTTGCCTCTCTGGTTAGATTCATCTGCCGAACCGTCCTCGTCTCATAAGGAGGGCATGAGGATGAGCAAGCACGTCTGTGTGGGAGGACCCTGGCTCTGTTCTTACTGGACAAAAAGCCTGGGACCCAGAGATGGATGGACCTCCTGGGTCTCTCTAGAAAGTCCTGGCTGTAGTTCTTAGCAGGAAGTCAAATGGCCACTTTCTTTCAGATGCCCACAGATGCTTATCACCCCATCATCACCAACCTGACCGAGGAGAGAAAAAACTTCCAGAGACTTGGAACTGTGTTGCGCTACCTTCAAAACGTGTCCCTCAGCTTACCCAACAAGTCCCTCTCGGAGGAAACTGCACTGAATCTCACAGAGGTAAAGATCAGGGGCTGTGCACAGCTGGACAGCAGCCCAGAGCGCTACAAAGACCAAGAGCCTTGGTGTAGCCTTGGCGTCCAGCCTGCTCCATGCTGCTCAGGGAGCCTCCTTGAGCTGGGGCTCGAGTCTTTGATCTCAGCTGCCTGGTCTATCAGTGACCAGCCCCAGAGCCATCCATCCGCTACCTCCTTGGCTACAGGGAAATGGTGTAAGTAGATTTTGCCAGAGGCCACAGATCAGTGTGTGAATTCCCAACTTCCCCTAAAGCACTCAGGAAGTATGATGCTTATGGCATTACTGTCAAGACGCTTTCTCTCTCCACTCTTCCCAACAGTTCTCAGATGAAGAAACAGGGGCTCATGGGGACGTGTGGGCATGCATCTTCTTATGCTGGGGGCTCTTGGCTGGTATGGAGGGAGAAGGAGTGTTAGACATGGGTCTCCTTGAGACTACTAACTAAGGGTTACAAACAGGGTACATGGAGTCCAGCTGCCAGGCTGTCCTTTGCTCTGTGGGTTACAACTGTGTACCCCCGATCAGGTGAAGGGTCCACTGTCTTCCTGGATGTTTTGTGATATAAAAACAATAGTGATAGTGCCTGCCTCTCGGGATTGTGTGGGTCCATGCATATCAGTGTTTGAGGCAGGCTGAAGGCTTTAGGATTTCTTTTGGTTCTGGGCTGAAGATGTATCCAGGATGGAGACCTGTGGGAGTGAACAGAAGCTCCCTGGAGTGGATAGAAGTGTCCCAGAATGGACAGAGGCCTCTTGGAGTGACTAGAGGCATCCTGCAGTGGACAGTGGCACACTGAAGTGATGTAGGTCCCCGGGATTGGACAGAGGCCTCTGGGTGGATGGAGACCTACTGGAACAGAGGCGCCCCAGAATAAACAGTGGTTCCCAGTAGCCTTTCTGATTAGGGTGGGAGGGAAAGTAGATATCTGTCTTTGGTATCATCATCTCCCAGAATGCATAGGTTCTAGGATCTGAACTATCAGGAATCACACTGGCTTTCAAGAGGTCGAGGGCCGAAGAGGAAACTCAGGTTCTGGGAAGTGCTCTGCAGGGGTGGGCTCCAGGCCATGGAATAGGACAAGCATGGTGTGACCCCAGTCCCATGCTGTGTGGTGGGTTTGCTGTCCTTGTAGGCGTCAGTTTCCCTGGGGCTTGGGGAGTCAGGCTGCCCATGCTCTCAGATGTCTTTTGGTGGCTGGCAGTGACAGCAGCTGAGCTGGCTTGCCATGGCTCTCACTGCTGGTCTCTCGGCCTTTCAGGTACTGGTCCTGGGACCTTGTCTTCCGGGTTCCTGTGTCCATGTGACTGCACCCAGCTCTTTTCCCTGACTGTCTGGGGAGAGGACACGTGGCTCTTCTTTATAAGGCAGAAGCCTTCCCGTGATGTCTAGGAGGCAGTCACACAGCCTCATTGTTTCCTTGGATGCACCTCGACCAATCACTGGCCAAGAAGCACAGTGTTGGCAAGACAGTCCAGCTCTTGAAATCACAAAGAAGATCAGGGAGAATTGCCCATGTGGGGGTCTGGAGAGGTTGCTCAGTGGTTAAGGCACTTGCCTGCAAAGCCTAAGGACCCTGGTTCGATCTCTGGTACCTGTGCAAAGTCAGATGCACAGAGTGGCACATGCATCAGGAGTTAGTTTGCAGTGGATAGATTGCGGTGTGCCCATTCTCTCTCTCTCTCTTTCTCTCTCTCTCATCTCTCTCAGCTTACAAACAAATAAATAAAAACATTAAAAAAAAGAATTGCCCGTGTGGGCACACTTTTGACTCCCACAGCAAGGGAAGGATTGGGTGGGAAACTGCCAATTTTGGGCAATGTGTAAGTCATTCTGCTTATCAGTGGGGACAGTGTCACACTGGGACAGCACTTGGTAGAGAGCAAATGCTTCATCAGTTCTAGACTTTCTGGTGTTTCTACTGAATTTTACCTGCTCTGTCTGCATTCGTTGCCTATAAACACCCACTCTGGGTACTAGTGCCTTCTCTAGGCAGCAGTGGTGCGCAGTGGTTCTGAGAAATGCCTGCTCTCGGCACGGCACCCTGCTCTGTCAGCAGCACTGGTCACCATGAAGGCTCTTCACAGGTGTGTAGGAGGCATTTAGTAGGGTTCCGTCTGGGTTCCAAGGTGTCTGGGGAAGGCACACGCTTCAGTATGTGGATCGATCAGTTAATTAGGTAATTGCTTGTTAAATACCAACTTGTGGGTGGCACCTTCACTCATTATGAAATGGATGGTTTAATGAGCAAAATTGTATACTCACAAGAGGGTTCACTGATTCCTAAGCACCTTGGGCAGCCCTGTGTTCTTGCTCCTGCCTCCAGAGCTTGCAGCCTGGGTGCAACCAGTTCTCTGAAAAGCTGTTTGCAGGCTACTGGTTCCAGGATTCTTCCTCCACATCTCCCAAAAGTCTGTGTCCTGCCCAGGGCAGATCTAGGTCCACTCTGGGCCTAACCCCACAGTCCTTCGTCAGCCACTGGAAGGCGTCGGCAGAGGAGTGGCTGCTTCCTCACTCTGGCAGAGTTGACAGTGTGGCTCCGAAGCCTGTGTGGCCCTTCCAGAAAACCCTGCTAAGCCTCACCCAGGGTGGGACAGAGGGAGCGTTTTGTGTGTCACTAGTGCAGCCTGTTGCACGTGAGCCGTGGAACAAAGAGGGCTGAGTGGGGATGATGTGCCAGTGCGGGGTGTGATGAGGTGGGGGTGGAAGTGAGAGGAATTGGGGAGCACACCCTCTCTGCTCGGCTTTGGCTACTCTGGTCGTGTGGGGGTGCTAGTGGGCTGAGCCATGCCCGGGCTTTTGCTTCCTAAATTTTGAAATGCTAGAAACTAATTTTATTGTTTTGGAGTAATAATGCCCTAAACATGGGCTTGTGTCTCTGTGTGTGTGTGTGTGGTGTGTACATGTGTGTGTATATTAGTACATGTCTGGGTGTACACGTGTGTACATGCATGTGGTGGCCGGAGGTTAACATGGGCTGTCTTCCTCGATCACTCTCCGCCTTATTTTTTGAGACAGGGTTTCTCACTGGACCTGGAGCTTACCTATTCTAGCTAGCCAGTGAGCCTCAGGGATTTCTGTCTCTTCCTCCTCAGCGTGGGGATTACAGGATGCACCAGTGTGCCCCACTATGTGGGTGCTGGGATGCAAACAAGCCCTCACACTTGCACAGTAAGCACTTTACCACCCCAGGTCTATGGTCTTAAGGTAACTGACCAGGTTATTCCCAGATAGCAGATGTGGTTTAACACGAGGTCACCCCAAGGAAAGTGCATTTCACAAGCTGTGATCATTCATTCACTCACTCACTCCATTCACCTGAGAGGCCCACTGAGCACAGCTGAGCAGTCTTCACTGTGACATCTCCATGCAGGTCATGGGAACAAACGGAATGGCATTTGTAAGATACAGGCTGATATTTAATGTTTTGTTTTTTTTATTATTTATTTGAGAAAGAGAGAGACAGGGGGGGACAAAGAGAGAGATTGAGACAATAGGCACACCAGGGCCTTCTGTCACTGCAAGTGAACTCCAGACATATGTGTGACTTTGTGCATCTGGCTTTACATGGGAATTGAGGAATCGAACCCTGGCCTTCAGGCTTTGCAAGAAAGTACCTTTAACTGCTAAGCCTTCTCTCCAGCCCCCAGGCAGGTATTTTAATACATAAATGTGAGCTCTTAATGTCTCCCACTGTATGAAAAACCAAGTGCTGGTTGAAAAGACACAGGAGGTGATTCAGGGGACTGCCGGGTTTGGATGTGGAGGCTCACGGATCTACTAAGCAGTGTTGTTTTGTTCACCTTTAGACTTTCTTGAGCACTGTGGCCAAGGTGCTTCTGCTGCCCAGCTGGACCCACATGTCAGAGGTAAGAGAAAGAACAGGAGTGAATGGGAAAATTCTTTCTGCAGTGTTCTTACAGGGCCCAACTAACTTGCTGCTATAGAGGAATAATGTCCTTTTGGTCCTGGTATTAGGGACATTAGAGGTCATTTTTCCTGGTCTCTGGCAGAATGACTAGCTGGAATTATCATGGGCTGACGATAATAAGATAGGTTGACTCTAATGAAATGGCTGTCTTCAGCGCAAGCCTGCAGTGTCCCCTCCATCTTCACAAAGCAGAAACCCCCTTGTTTTCTGGCTAAAAAGTGTAGACCTTTTCCTGGTTGAGAGTTAAGTTCAAGGTGGACACAAGTGTGGATATGGTTGATGATTAAAAAAAATGAAAGACTCAGAATGTAGGGACCCTGCTAGAAATGCCATGGTGACCACCTTGGTTGGAGACCAAGTCACGCTTTGTACCTGTGCCTTCACGCTCATTGTTACATTGCTTGCCTTGCAGGAAACATTATATGTTACCACATAAGAATGATTAATGGGTTTTTGCCTTTACAACATGCTGGAAATTGTGCTCGGGACTGCTCCTTGCCAAAAGCCTACTCAGGTGGCACAGAACGGTCCCAGCTACTGGTTCTTTTTATTAAAGACTCTCCTTTTTTAACTATATTGGGTGTGTTGTGCCTCAGTTTCCCTGTGCCTCAGTTTCCCCATCACAGAATATGTAAGCTCTAGGTCTGTCTCAAAAAATCAGGTGGAGGGTGATTGAGGAAGACAACCCATGTCAACCTCTGGCCACCACATGCCTTCACACACATGTGCACCCAGGCATGTGCAGCTGAAGGTCCCGTGTCTTCTGGACAGTAAAGGACCATATGTGCATTTGTCCTGTGTCACTGTGCTGGGCTCTAAGGAAGGGAGTAGCTATTTATTATGAGAGTTGACCTTTGCCTGTCACCATACACAGCATATATGTGTATATTTATCCATTCATCATGATTATTGACAGTGAACACGAGAAACACGTCTGGCGTTTAGATCCGTGGATTGAGTGAAGACAGCAGAGCACAGAAACAAGCTTGATGACTCAAATGAGGAACTGGAAAGCTCCACTCCAAGAATCAAGAAGCAGAATAGAAAGGCTTTCTCTTAGTTCTGAAAAATCTGATTGAGGTTGCTTCTTTAAAGCACCAGAATAATCAACAAGTAGCTCTCTAGGGCTGGGGAGACAGCTTAGTGGGTGCTTGCCTTGCAAACATAAGGACCAGAGTTTGATCCCCAGGATCCACATAAAAAATGTTGGGTATGGCAGCATGCACTTGTAATCTAGCACCAGAGGCAGAGACAGGAGAATCTCTGGGACTTGCTAGCCTACTTGTCCAACCTATTGGTGAGCTCCAGACCAATGAGAGACTCTGTCTCAAAGAAAAAGGTGAATGGTACCTGAGGACTGACACCAGAGGTTGTCTTCTGGCTTCCACATGCACACACCCATACATGCATGTGTACCCCCACAGACACACATATAGACACACTCAAAAAATGGAAAAGTTGAAGAATATAACTGATAAAAATATCCAAAACCAAAACCACCTGAAACTCTAAGGATAAGAATTATGCAGTCATGTATAACCTTTCAGTCTAGTTGAAAGTTCCCACATGTACCTGTATTCTACAGACATCTGGTGTATCTGATATAACCTGTTCTTCCTTAATTCTGTCCAGGTGCTTTGAATTCTGAGTACCACATTAGTCAGGTGATGCTAAACCATGCTGCAGTAACAACAGACCCCACACCGCAGCTGCTTAGCATAGCAGGCCTTGATTTCTCCACACACAGAGTCCACTGTGGGTCAGAGGAGCCTTCTGCCCATACAGTGACTCAGGGGTCCCAGCTCTGTCCACCTATAGCTTTTGTGCCACATGTACTTTCCAGATTTGAGATAGGGAGGGGCTCCCAAGGTGAGGGCTCTCAGTGCCTTGTCCCACACCATTGACCCTCCTCATACCAAACACGTAAGGATTTTACAAGGTCAAGGGACAAAAAACATTTTATTCTTACCTTATTAGTAAGACAGCATGAAGGTTTGCATTCACTGAGCGCCTTATTTGAACAATTGCAAACAAAATGAGATTGTTTAACATTGACAAAGGGGAAAAAGGAATCAAGAATGTAAGATTGACAGTCTTACCTACAGATAGTGACAAAGCACAGACCTCCAGGGTCAGGTTTCAGAGGGACTTTGTGCACAGGGAGCAGCCTGAATCACATAGGACTGCCAGCCACTGGGGACTCAGATGGATTTTCTGCATCAATTTAAATTAGCTTTTTTTTGAATGAAAAATATGCAAATCTGTTGCAATATATGAATAATCATGAAACTATCCTCGCTGAGGCAATGAGGAGAATGCAGGAAGCACCACTCCCCAGCTGAAGTGCATGCCAGAGACACAGACTGACTGAAATCTTGCCACGGGCCTAAAAGACAATGTCTAAAATTGGCCTCTGTCTCTAGTTCTGGCTCAGTAGGTCTTCCTGGAGTGTGTCTGAGAGAGAATGCTGAGGGCTTAGTAGTGGCAGATGCTGCCTCAGCAAGAAGGGAAGAAGAGAGCCAGGAAAGGCAGAGCAGGGCCTGGTGGGAGCAAAGGAACTGAGATGCATTCTTCCTTCCATGGCCCTGAGCTGGCAGCAAAGAGCTATGTGACCCCAAGGGACCTGACCTTCTGGCAGAAAGCATCCAGCATGTCCTCTCTGCTTTGGGGATACAGAGCGGATGAAGACATCCACTGGAAGAGGAGTCAAGGATGTCAGAGAAGATTTGGGGTGCTGGCACCCTTGAAAATGCTAACCCTTCATGGAGATGGCCAAGAAATGCTGGTGTCCCCATGCCAGAGGGGGTCTGGGGTCATCAGACACGGCTTGTGAAATAGAGAGGCAGCGACAGGTTTGGACTGCTGAGGGCCCTTGCAGGATTCTGAGCAGAGCTCTGACCAGCTGTCTGAGTTCCTCGTTCACCCAGGAACCAACGGCCTAATATTGGGGTCTGCTTTGACCTGGGACCAGGGTCCGTGAGCGCATCAGGCACATGGATCCTCCCATCTGGGTGGCAATCAAGTGACTGACTTCCTTTGAGGCGAAGTAAGGGCCTGAGTGCTGGACACGCCCATCTCACACAATCCCTGAGCAAGGGGGTCCTCACAGCTTCTTCCTGTCTGTGCTGCTTTCAGGACACCATGGTGCTGGGCCTCATCAACACCATCGACACCGTCATGGGGCACATATCTTCCAACCTGCATCCCAGGGAGTCCCAGGTCACCCTCACAGGCTCCTCCTCCATGGCAGGTAGTCATGCATGTCAGCTGGGGTGGCTGGGTGGCCGTATAGATAAAGGAGGGAGAGTGCAGAGGGTGCTGGGGTTCACACTGCTCGAACCTCAAGTAGCTGAGGCAAATTTCACCATTTTCCTTTGCCTGGTGCAAAATCATGTTTTGAAGAAAATGTACTAGAATTAGGTTTGAGGTATTGGCTTGGGATGTGTACACAGGACCATGTAAGCATCTCGTGGTGCACGAGAGCCACACGTGTCTTGTGACAACATTATGAGTTTAGAATAGGTTGGGAAGTCAGCTCCCTTGAGCATCTGGATGAACAGCAGAACTTAGCATCCCAGAGTTAGTGGGTCCACTTTCCCAGACTGTCTCAGGTTCCACATAGGCAGGCGCTTTGTTTTATTTTGAATGTGGTATGTGTGTGTGTGTGGGGGGTGCATGCGTGTGCTTATGTGTGGGGTGACAGCAGCCTAAGGAGGTATCAGCCATAGGAATGCCATTCACAGCTTTTGAAGACGGTCTGTCACTGGCCAGGAGCTCAATGATTAGGCTCGACTGGCTGGCCAGCAAGCTCCAGGGATCCTCCTGTCTATCTCCCTGGGCTGGGATTACAAGTGTGTGCCTTGCCTGGAATTTACATGGATACTGGAGATGCAACTCAGGTTTTCATGTTTGTATGGCAAACACTTTACCAGCTAAGAACTGAGCGACCTCCCCAGCCCCTAAACAAAATATGTTAGCATCTTTTTCTTTCCTCTTTCTTCTCTCTCTGTTTTCTCTTTCTCTCTCGTGTGCTGCTGCAAACTGATCCAGGGCCTTATACATGCTAAGCAAGCCCTATACCACTGAGATATCCCCATCCCTTGGCCTGTGTTTTGAATCTCTGAGAATATTTTAGCTCAGGGGTTGAGGGAGGGGGAGGTCCCACAATACCTCTCCATGGTTCAGGAACTCACCCGTCCCTAGGGCCAGCCTTTGTGGCAGTCTGTAAGTCAGAACATACCTACCTGACACCTAGAGGCACAACTCTGATATTTTCATTTTCCCTTACCTTATGGGGTCCCCCTAAGCTTGAACAGCAGCAGCCCCCCACACCTGTGAGGGCTGGTATCACTAGGGAGGGTTGGATGATCCCACCAGACACTCAAGAGAACTCAGCCTCTGTAGTTCCCCCACCCTCACTCAGGTGTCTATGTGTGTTTTAGGCCAGCCTTTCTAGAGGTGATTCTCTTCTCCCAAGAGCTTGCTTGGTTAAAGATGCCAAGGTTGATGGTAGGTGGGATCTTCAGGCCATTTCCTGTAGCTACTGAACCCATTGATTCTACTGCCTGTGTCTTTTCCCATAGACTTCTCTGTGGCTAAGATCCTCCCTCTGGCCCTGAGCGCTCCTCCCTACCGCTTCCCAGCCCATGGGCACAGCTACATCGAGATTCCCCGGGAGGCTCTTCACAACAAAGGTAAGTGAGTATAACCCAGGGGACCTCAGCAAAGTGCCCAGCAGGAGGTGAGGTGGGCTTGGGTAGGTGCTCTCAGAGGCAGCTCCAAAGCATTCCACCTGATCTCCACTGAGGTGGGACTTGTGTATGGGGGGGGGGTCTGTGCATTCCTGTGAGTCTGCTGTACCATGGGAAAAAATGTGTTTCCACATTTGCTCCTCCCCATTTGAGGTGGCCCTGGGCGGGGCAGGTGGGGGTGAGAGGTTCATCTGTTTAGAAATTCAGGTATAATCTTGGGGCAGGCCCAAGCCAAGTCTCCTAATGAACAGATGTGCCCTTGGGCAAGTGTGATTGTTAGCATGTTACCATACAGGGCAGACTGAGAAACACACTGCCTGTAGTGAGGCTGGTGGCTGACGCCAACCAACACAGCCCATCAAGGAAACTTCATCCCCTGAGGCTCAGTGGTGTCGGGGTGTGGGATCCTGCTAAGAGGCACAGAAGATATAGGACTATTTGCTGAGACTGGTAGGTGTCCCAGGTAACTGTCTCCTTCTGTTAAAGGAAGTTGAGGTGAACCTGAGACCCCGATTATCCCAAGCATATCCTGGACCCTCCCGCCCTCCAGGCAGGCCACAGCGAGCTCTTATATAAGCAGGCAATTCAAGGCCTAAACTCACTCCAGCTGTAATAACAAACCTGGATAATAAAAGTCTAAGGTTACAGTTCCTCTAAAGCCATCGCCATTCTAAACATATCTAGAGTCACGTAGAAAGCCCTCCCTCAACTTATCTATGCAAACTAGGCATCCACAGGCTACTGGCCCCTGCCAATCCACTCATGAGACATCCACCGACTACCCTGCCCCTACCAATCCCCTTGCTGCCTATGTCCCTGCCTCTGCCTTTTCCTCTATATAAACAACTTTTATCTATACAATAAACGAGAGCTGTCCGCTGCCACGTTCTCCCAGGTGGCTAGGCCCATTGGCCTACCGCTGTCCCAAGATGCTGTTCACTCAGCTCCGTGGATGAACCGGAGTGTTAGTGTACAATGACCTCCCAAGTAATCCACGGACTGCATCTGGGCAGGTCTGAGCACTAGTGTCTGGAGTGGGCACAGGGGATGCAGGGGACAAAGTCATTGTCCCACAGCATTGGTGTTGTGCGAACACCCTGTAGTCTTGGGTCTTTTTTCTCCACCCCAGAATTGCTGACACAGGCCCCAGGGAGTGTGGGGCCACACTGTGCACATCCAGATGACTACTGCTTGTACACAAAGGGTTAACAAGTGACCTCTGCTTTGTCCACAGCCTGGACCACCATCGTGGGCCTTCTCTACCACTCCATGCACTATTACCTGAACTACATCCCCCCGGAAAGCACAAAGTGAGTGTCTCAGGGTCGTACAGCATGGGGAGAGAGGAAGGAGCACATATTTCCAGGGCGGTCTGCCATGCTGACATCCTCACACCATCACACACATGCACAGCATTTTGTCAGAGAATGCGGCATGCCAGAGTCTGGTGCCTTGCTACAAGAGCCAGGATGGGTTGCAGCCCTTTGGAAGAAGCTCAGTAAGCCCTTCACTGCGGTACAGCAAGCCTTGGGGCAGGTGGATAGGCAATGCTCAGGGCACAGGCCACAGACCCATCAACATCCCCTGGGCCTGACTGTGTGAACTTCTGTTTTCACATCTGTAAAGTAGGGGGGCATCAGACCTGCCCTCATGACTGTCTGTTCATAGGAAGAGTCCCTTCCCCTCCCCCTTTCATGGTTGGTGTGGGGCGAACAGGAAGCTTGGAACATAATGAAAGAGCTGCTCACCTGGGGCTATTCACATGCCAAGCCATCCAGACCCTGGGCATAAGTTCTTAAATCTTGCACATCCAGTGTCAAACTCTGCTGCCTCTGGTCCTGGCCGTGAGTAGCATTTTAGCCTTGTAACTCTGAGAAAGCCACAGAGGATATTAGATTGTTGCAGGTTGGGATACAATAGAAAACCCAGTCTAAATGGTTTTAGGGAAAGGAGAAATTAGACAGATGGTATAAACTGTAAGTCCCACAAGCATCTGGCTTCAGAATCAGCTTGATCCAGCATCCAGTGACGTAGGGTGCCCCATCTCAAGCACCTTCTGAAGTGAGCTTCCTTCTCAATCAGGCTTTTTCTCATGGTTTTAAGTTTGAGATCTTGTTCTTGGGGACTGACAGCCAGCAGAGGGAATGAGACGGTCTCAGCACTCTGCCCTGGGACACGGTCTTACCTGCTTGGAACTCACTGAGTCGTGGCTTTGTCTCCAAGCTGTCACCATCAGCCTGACTTGACCCTAGATTCCAGGCTTGTTTCTAAGCCAATAAGAGTCAGCTCCAGGGATGTGGGCTGAGTAGGAGGGTCAGCTGAAGGAAACAGGACCTTTCTAGAAGAAGACTGTGTGGACACTGGGAAGCAGAACAGCAGACATCACCACACCAGTATTTATCACACCATCTCACACCAGGGGAGCAGAGCTCAGATGAGGCACGTGAGCTGCCCAAGGTCACACACCAGTCAGGCCATTGGAGATCCTACTATTGGGGGCCTGTTCCCCCACACTCCTGGAGCTGTGTGGCGGGGAGTATGGGCGAGCCCTTCTCACCTCTCAGGCCACTGTCATACTTCCAAGACAGCAGAAGGAGGGAGGCGATGTAACTGGATGGCAGCAAAGATCACCTCCAGATGCAGTGCCAAGCTGGAGACTCCAGTGCCTCCCGAGAATTGGTTTCAGAAATCCCAGCTTCAATGTCACACTCTAGGTGTATGGCCCTCTCTCCATTCCTGTTTTTAACCATTTCCACTAATTTCCAAGGATCCCTGAGGCCATGAACTACAGAGACTGCCTGCTGTCTGCTGCTAGCCACCTGATCTCCCTGGAGATGTCCCCACCGCCCACGCTGTCCCAGAACCTGTCAGGCTTCCCTCTGATCACCGTCCATCTCAGGCACAAACTGGTGAGTGGGAGGCTGTTCTCGCTGGCTTTGGACTTGGTTTCGCTGAGAGGATTTTGGCCTCTCTGGCTGCCATGGCATGGTGTGAAGAGCCCTACATGGACCTGGTGCTGAGACGTGGGCACTTTCCCAGAGTCCCTCTCTTTGGAACTGTTCTTGACCCATAAGGAAAGATCCTGTCAGTGGCATCTGAGTCGTATACATAGATTGATGTAGAGTGACAGGGCCTCCAGAGCTCAAGGTGGCTTTCTGAGATTCACGTCGCCCCGTGGGCATGTCTCCGGTTCCTGGCAATGTGCTGTTTGGAGAGGGAGGATTGTCCTGGTTTCACCTGCCAGGTGTGACCACCAGTTCTTGGATGCAGAGCTGAGCTCAGCCGTCAGGAGAAGTGTCGTTGTGCTTTAGGCTTGTCTCTGTGCATTCTGACTGTGGTCCCCTCACAATTAGGCATCTTTGCCGGTGGGGGAGAGAGGCAGAGGCGGGATTCAATGTGCTGCTGTCGGTTAAGGAATACATACGTGGGTGCATGCACATGCATACAGGCATGCGCACATGCATGCATGCAGGATCTTCCCAGGCAGCTCCCAAAGGCGTGAAGCAGGCACTCAGCGTCAAGGGGGTTGAGGGCATTTGTGTCTATGGTGCACAGCAGGGGGCACTCCAAGGTCTTGGGAACCCTTGGGTTCCAGGTGAAGCTGCCCTCATGCAGGAGGAGCCTATGGTGGCAGCAGACGTCCTGACACAAAACAAAAGAGAGAAGTCAGTGACAGATTCCTAGAGGGGGCAGCGGGTGGGCAGCAGGCAGGTAGGGCAAGAGCTGTTGAGGAGAGAGGACAGAAAAGCTGGCTCAGAGCAGGACCACACCTGCGTGTGTGCAGGGCATCCCAGGAAGACCACACCTGCGTGTGTGCACACACAGGGGCCCCCGTGCACGGCATCCCACACTCCCCATCCTTGCTCAGTCAGACTGGCTGGAGCTGTGAAGTCTGAGAAGTGGAAATTGAGTTTCTTTTGTGTTTCCTGACTTCTTCCTTGCCCTTTCATTCTTCTGTCCTAACCCATTCCTTCTTTTCCCCAGGAAGGGTCACATTCTAAAGAACCTCGGCTGCCCTTCATGGTGTCTGTCCTGGAAGTCTCTCTAGGTTGGTCCCTAGAGACCTCCACTTTGTTGATGCATGGTGCCTCCTTGTGTGGCTTGCTGAGCACCCCCCCACACACACACCATGTTGCCCCCTCTGGTCATGTCATGAGGAAGTGACAGGAGGAGGCTCCCAGGCCATCCAAGTGAGACAAAAAGGTGACAGACTCCAGCTATCCCCCAAACCCTCCTGGGGTCCTGTGAGTATGTAACTCCCAAAGATGGATTATCACATGTGATCAAGGACAGATTAACACAGACTGGATCCTAAAGACTGGCTGTTCCACGTCTCATCTGGTATCTGAGGAATTCCCATCCCAGCACAGCGGGACCAGAATGTGGGAATAAGAAGCAGGTGCAGGTGGCTGGAGGTAGGGGGCTGTGAGCCTGCTGATAGGAACCGGAGCCCTGGTGGGGGAGGGGCTTCTGCAGGCATGGTAGAGAGAGAGCTGCAGAGCTGCAGACCGACCTGGGTGCTGTTGTCTGTTCTGGAACGTGCATACAACTCTCTCAGGGCACCAAGCAGAGAACTGGAAAAGTCCCAAGAGCTGGCTCTACTTCAGAAGGTGATGGCAGGATTCCTGGCAATGTTCCACCCTCCTGCCATAGCCAGGGACACAGGAAGTGAGGGGAGCCAGTCTCCTCCCTCTGCAGCAAGGTTGCTGTCTCGTGAAGCCTCTGCTTTTGTCTTGTGTGAAGCAGGAAGGTGCCAATTTGAAATCAGAGAAAAAAGAAAGGGTGGACTGAAATGCATCCCCTGTTTAATGGCTGGTTGCTAAAGCTATTTTTAACAAAGAAAGCAATGAATACAGAATCAGGGGAATTTTTATCCTACCAAAAGAAGATGATAATTAAAGCGCTTCTTAGCCAAGTGTCCGTAAGGGTTTGGTTTTTCGTTTGTTTGCTTCTGTTTGAAGGTTGCTGCTGTCCTGAGGCTGCTTAGGCCGCATGCTTCCTGGAGCTGCATGGGGTGTTTACGTGGAACAGCGCTGGGGCCCACGGGGCGGAGGGAGGGCACTCTGGACATCCTGGCACTTGTCTCCCACCACTGTGCTGGGGAAGGAGGGATGCTGGGCAGGCACACCATCCCCCAGAGAGACCTTGAGTGGGAACTGTCGCCTCGCCCCCAAGCAGGCCCCCCAAGGAGGGAAGATGGGTGGGGATTAAAACACTTTCTTCCCTCATTGATAGGGATTATGGTACGGGGAAAATCTTGGCACAGTTATATTTGGTTTTTACCATTGAATTTCCGCCCCCCCCTCCGAGTTTGTGTCCTCTAATGCAAAAGAATTATACACAGGGACAGAAATAAATTTTAATTACACACATTTATTCTAATTTATTAATTTAGGAAAAGGGGAATTGGATGGGGAAGTCTCCCAGTCACCAGTGGGAAGTTACAGAGTTCTCCAGCCACCAGTGTGGGGAGAACACGTGTCAGAGTTTAACAGAACTTATATTTTTAGCTAAATAAGCAGCAGAAGAAAAGATAATAGAGAGCTCCCATCATGAGAAGAAGAGGTTCAAGAGGGAAAAGGTCTGGAGCCATTAGCTGGGGTGGGGGAAGGCCTTACCTTCCTAACGCCTGGATCAGCAGTCTCTCTACTCCATTGCCAAGTGCAGGAAGAGGCCCGCTTCCTCTAGGGAAGTGAATTTAAGTTCTCCCCAGGTGAGTCAGAGAGACAGCTGATTAGTTCATATTTGACCCATCAGTTTTAGTACCTAGGTTATAGCTCTAACTAGACACCTCCCACTCAAGGGGAGGAGTGGTCCCTGCAGAGGTTTGACCGTCACATCATGTCATATGGGCCAGAGCTGAGGTACTTTCTTTTCCCAGCTTGGATGCGGGGACAGGCTCCCAGGGCCTTGAGTACTGGGGACCAGGTTTATTCTGGACACTCCTGAGTCTGTACCTGCCAAGTCCCACAGGTGAGGTAGAGTGCAGGCCCCTCAGCCTGAGATCCTAGGACACAAGGCCAGCACTGTGAATGTGTTGGATCCTGTCCACCACCTTGGACCCTCAGGCTGTGGAGGACAAGTGATTAAGGAAGGTCTAGGACTCTCTCTGAAACTGCCCTCTGCACACACGTAATACATGTTCAGGTAACACATATCTGGCTTGGCCAGCCTTGGGTGTTATCTGACTCCTTATTTCAGGGCTTAGTCACTGCTCCCCCTTTTGGAAGATTCTCAAATGTTGGCTGCTTCATTACCTGGTGACATCTGAATGTAATGCAGACAGAAGCCCTTCTCTCATAGGGCCATTCTGGTGTCCTGGGAGTTCTGTCACGGAAGGCAATACACATCTGCTCAGCTTCCTGAGACAATGGAGCCAGGAGCATGTGAGAAGTAGACCCCAGCATGCTTGGGGGCGAGGTGTGCCTGCCCAGCACGCTTCAGCACATGGTAGGCCCATCTTTTGGTGGTGCGTTTCCTCTCCACTGACATGGCCATGGTTTCTCAGCTCAGCACCACGCTGGTGACTCAGGTGGATGTGGCTGCCCTGAGATCTGTAGGGTATCCAGCAGCATCCTTGGCCTCCATGCCAGGAGCAGGCTCCCCAACTCTGACAACCAAACGGCTCTAGTTGAAAATCCTTTGTCTGAAGCTGTAGTCATAGCCATTGCTGTGTAATATTCCATTGTGTGGGGGACCCATCACTCACCACTGGCGGATAATTTGATTGCTTTTTCGTTTGGACAATCACTTCTCTATTCTTCCTAAAGCATGACGTTCAGAACCAGATTCAGAGGCATGCAGACAGGTGGGTTGGCCTTGTGTAAGGTAGGTTTGTGGCTGGCTACAAACGTTGTTTCACTAAATCCTGTTGTGTATAAGAAAGGAAACCATCTTACTGTGAGTAGATTTTTTTTTCAGTGTGGGGACCCAAGTAGCCCTGCTACCTGGACTGTGCTCAGATGCAGCTCTTTAAACATATGCTCACACTTACTTGTGCACAGCACTTGGGACCAGTCATCTTGTTTTCTTGATTTAACCTGTCTGAATGTCCAGGCCCATTGCTTTAAGCTCTCTGGTCATTTTTATGACTGCATCATAGTCTATCCCCACCTGCCGTGTGCACCTGGCTTGTCATTTACGTACAAAACTGTAACAGACCTGTGAGTGCCTGCTCAGCTCTCTGTGATAACGTCTTAGCAATAGAATTGGTTGGTTATGTGTTCTTTTATACTTCTCTCCTCATTTAAAAATTTCATTTGGATGTTTAGGCCAGGTACGTGTTTACCTACAGAGGGAGACAGAGAACTGTTAACTCAGGCTCAATACCCAAATGCTAGGGTTTAGGGTATTCAGGGAAAATTCCCCACCACTATTTTTAGGACAAATGTATTACGACAGCAAAAAACATGATCTCCTGCCCCAAGGACTGATCCAGATGGCCCATGGAGGAGGATATCCAGCTGATCGGGGATGGGGAAGAGGGTCATTGGGGAACTGTGGATAACAACTCGTCGTTTGTCCATTAAATAATGTAACTCATTATGGACAATAAAAAAAAAAAGCCAAAGACTGTGGAATGAGACGAAGCTAACAGGTTTCCTTTCCCTGCCCGTCTTCTTTATTCAGTAAGCCACACCAACATCCAGATACCATGTCTGTGTTTTAGTTGGAAAAATGTCTTTGTTCTCCTCTAGTTTAGCAAATAAAAAAAAAGAAAAAGACTCTCACAAGATGCACACTCGCCCATGTGGCTGCCATAGTCGCTGGCGTGGACAGGTCCACAAGGTCACCACAGCCTATGAAGCGGAATTCCTCCAATGTCCAGAGTGTCCAGTCATCAGCATGAGCACTGCTGGGCCACCATGAGTTTGTTTGCTGGGGCGCAGCCCTGTTTGGCATATAGGGGGCATCGGAGCTGCTGAGGCCTGGGGCAGCCATGTGCACATGGATGATAGATCAGGTCACGTTTCCCAGCATGCTCTGGGTCACACCCCTGCCTCAGAGCCTGTGAGGCAGTGCCTGTGGTGGAACTCCCTGTCTCCTCCAGGATGGCTGTCAGAGGCTCCTGTCACCTCCTTTGCGATTTCATCAGCCTTTCCCGATGACATCGGCGACCTTGTTATGTGTTCATTAGACACTCTGAAAGTCCTTTCTTCTAATCCACCCCATTTTCCCATCGCGTTGTCTGCTGTTTGCTTATTGATTTTCAGGAGTCCTTCGTGCATTTTGGATGTGAATCCTTTGCTAGGAATGTGTATTGCACATCTCTTCCTCCACTGGGTCTTGCCCTTTTGATCTTAGGGTGTCTGGTGATGAGGTTTTAAATTTTCATGCAGCCCAGTTTATCAGGCTCTTGTCTTAGGCTTTGTGCTTCTTTGTGTCCTGGACAAAGGATCTCAGCTAACTCAAGGCCACAGAGAGTGTCTGGGTGGCCTAATGCTCCTTTCCATTTAGACCTACCCTCTAATTGTGTCTCTGTGTGTGATGAAGCAGGGTCAAGATTTACTTTCTCCCTGCGTGGATATACAATTTACACGGCTTCCCTTGTTGACAAGATAAACCTTTGCCTCAGCCTGCAGTATCATTTTGGACATCCATCAAGTGACCTTTCTTCATGGCTGTCCTTGCTCGCCTCCGTCTGTGCCATGGTAACTGTGCCTAGGATCTTTGTATAAACCCTCCAGCTTGTCTGCCTTGGAATTCACGTTTTCATGTCTGATGCAGATTTTACAGACCTGCTTTCAGAAGGATTGTGCCACGCCGTCGTCACCAGTGGGGCTTGTTAGTCGGCTTCCCACTTAGCTACAAGCTCTGGTCGGCAGAGTCACATCTGGCGGTTGTTTTCATTCCTGTGCTTGTTGGGAGGCGGAGCTCCTTTCTGAGAGACTTGGCTATCAGCATTTCCCTTTGAGATCCCACTCTTTTCTTGATCCCCTCCCCCGCCATGGGGTGTTTGTTCTGTTACAACTTCTAAGAGTTTTCATATTACAGATAGCAACTCATTACCTGTAGCAATCCACCACCCTTATGTTTTATTTTGACAATTTTTGCTTCGTGTGAGTTACATTTTTTTTTAAATTGTCAAGAGCAACGATTTTTCTCTAGAAGGTATACCAACTCCGTACAGCTGTGATGACAAATTCTTACAAACTCGGTGGTTCGGAACAACACAGCCTTATTATCTTAGTGTCCTGGAGGCCAGATGTGCAAAACTAGTCTTATTGGCTGAAATCCAGGTGTCCAAGACTCAAAAGAGTGTTTGTCTCCTTGTGTTCCACACTTCTCGAGACCATTTGCACCCTCAGCTCCTCTCCTCCCTGGGGTCACCTTAGCCCCCAGTGTCTCTCTGGATGCACAGCCCTCCTGGGTGATGTGCTGGAGACCAGCCCCGGCTTACTCCATGTCGGGTTACCTTCTCATTGCTAGACAGACAGACATCAGACGGAAGCAGCTTATGTGAGGAAAGTGTTCATTTCAGGATTCTAGATTCCAGGGGAAGCTTCATCATGCACCCCCAGCAGAGAGAGAACAGCCAGAGCTCAAGCTGGTTGTGAACAACCTTGGGGCTGGATTCCACTTCAAGGTCGGCCCCCTCCCAAATGCTTCTAGCTAAGCACTCAGTAGAAAACTGAATCACAAACACCTGAGGTTGTGGGCACATTTACATTCGAACCACCACAATTTTATCACAGATAAACTGGGCTGAGAAGGTAGAGTCTGCTGCCTATTGTGTAGTGAGATTGGACCCTGCGGCCTCTCCCACTTAGCTCTGAGCTGCTAAGGTTCCCTGTCACAGGCTGGCTGCAGGCCTTTCCTCCTGGCCAGTGTCGCTGGAGAGGCTCTGACTGCACTCCAGTAGGGGCCCAAAGCAATGGGTCCCCGCCCCAGCTGTCGAATGGAACCTCCTAAACCCAGGAACCTTATTTATCACAGGAATTTCTCGCAGTGACCCAAGATGACCACACACCCTATGGGCAGCAGTGAGCAGAGTGGTTGTGGCCTCAGAGCCTCCAGACCAGCTCCTACCCTCTGGCTGCAGGCAGGCTTCTGTGGCCCCAGTGAGTGACGCTGGGCAGGAGGGAGCTGAGGAAGCTGGGGTTCCAGAAGCTGTGCTCCTCCCTGGGCTCTGCCAACCCTGCACTATGACCACAGCAGGTGTGGCCTCCGCCATGTTTGTGGTGGGTGCTGTGACGGGGACACAGCACGAGCAAGGCATCCATGGTTTCCCACACTCATACACACAGCAGGGACATAGTGTGGGATGGTCCCCTGATGGTCCCTCCTGCCTGAGCCGATGGGTGCCCAAGGGAGTAATTAGAGGGTAGGATTCTGGGCAGGGTGTGTCAGCCAGGGCCAAGCATCTGTGCCCTCCTGGACCCATTTCCATGGTGGCTGTGTTTGCTGGGGCCTTGGTCGAGGTGGGAGGCTGTGCACAGGGCGTGCCCAGACTTCAGTGAGCACCCACCTTCTTGGTCTGCCTCCCTCTGCAAGCCCTGATGCATGGGAGGTGCTCGCCCAATTTCCAGCTGCCTCTGAGTTCTGTGCTTCCATTTTTCGGCCCACCTCTGGCCTCTCCCATCACCCCTAGAGAACGGAGCTTCCCTAGCTGCCCCTCTCCCAGGCTGGTCCCCTCTCACATCTGGCACCTAAAGAAATATTTAAAATGCTCCCAGACTGTCACTTCTGTATTAAAACCCTTCCCTAATGTCCTGTGAGTTGAAAGTCTCATCCTGAGCTACCCCTGGCCCTTTCACCAATCTCCAGCTATGGCCTCCTCCTGGCCCTTCCGCTCACAGGTCAGGGTCTTCCCGGAATGGAACACACTTCCTCTGGGTCTTTGCACTGCTGTCATCTTTCTAGATTCTTCCCTGTAGCCTGAATGCCCTCCAAGCTTCAGTCCTCTGCCTCCGGAACACTCTTACCACACCAACCACCTTTATTTCTAGTAGGAAGTGATCTTCATGAGACAGGGAGAGGCAGAGGATGTGAGGAGAGTAAAGACGAGAAGAGGAAGGAAACTTTGGTGCTCACGGATGGTCTTGAGAATGGGAGGAGAGAGAGGGAGAGGCAGAGGGGGAGGGGGAGGGAGAGAGGGAAGAGGATGGCTGACCTGTGATCGCTGATGACCTCTGGCATATGCAGGACCTTTGGTTGAGTGACTGACTGAAGATTGGAAACACAGCTTCCAAGGCTGGCCACGGTGGGCCTAGCCACAGCCCCTGAGCTCTGAAGATCGTGGCTCTGCTTGAGACTCTTCCTTCACCGCGGGGCCGGCCAGCTCTAATTATTCCTGAGTCCCAAGTCCCCACCACCAGGGCTCACTCAGACTGAGCAATGTTGCTTCCTATCCCAGCAGCTGCTCTGTCCCCAGCTCTCTCCCATCGCAGAACCAGGTCCTTGTGACACATGAGGTCATCTTCTCTGCTCTGAAACCTCTGGGGCTCCTCTACCACTAAGGTGAGGACAGACCTCTCCCCAGGGCCCATAGCCAGCCAGCAAGGACATTCTCTTGTTCTGACTCACTCTCCTCCCTTACCCCATCCCAGCCACAAGACCCTTGCCTCGACCTCCCCCTCTTCCCTCCGTCATCTCCTTCCTGTTCTTGTGTCCTGACTCTGCCAGCTCTTCTGGGGCTTCATGGACCAAGTAGGACTCACTGTACTAGGTCCTGCCTTGTGGCACCTACGCTTCTCCCTGTCATTCCACTAGAAACCAGCTCCATGTGTTTTGCGTGTCATGTCAGCTGTGGCTTGTGGCACACAGTAAGAGGTGTTAAACACCCTGTTTCAGATACCCACCTAAGTGGGGTGGGGATGCCAGGCCCACAGCATGGACTTTGACTTGTGAAGTTCAGGCATTGAACTCAAACTCAGGCCCAGCCGCTGGCCTTGCTCTGCAGAATGAGCTCAGACAACGCTCTGCGTCTCCAGGCTTGCTGTGGGATTACACTCACGAGGCCAGGATGTGCTGAGCTGGTGGCATAGTGGCGACCACAGGTTCCATGTAGGATGTTCTCAGTGTGATCTACTGGAGCCAGAGGCTGAGACACAAGCTACTGCTATTATGCCTGTATTAGAACAATGCTAATAGGGGTAAAAACAAAGACAGCCCGCCCACTTCCTGGGGCCTGGACACACGAGTGCCTGATGCATTATGTGGTCAGAATGATGATACAGGTGGAATCTGTATTCTTTCTGTATCAGTTACTTTTACTGTACCTGAAAAAGGCAAGAAGATCTCTTGGAGATGTGTTCTCATTGAAACTAGCATGGAGGGAAAGGACGTGTCACAAAACTGCTTTTCTCCTTGTCTACCTGCCTAAGGAAAAGAAGAGCAGACTTGGATTTTAAAAGGTGAATCCGAGAATCCAAGGGCTTGGAAGATCGCTTCTGGGTCCGCAGGTAGCTTAGGGAGTTGCAGCGTGCATCAACTCCCTGTTCACCCACGGGGGCTGGGTGAGCAGAGGCTTGGAATAGCCGTGAGCCAAACGAGAGATGAGACCCTCGGGAGAACGCGGCAGTGGGCAATTCTCATTTTATTGGATAGATAGCAGTTTATATAGAGAAAAGTCAGAGGTAGAAGCATAGGAAGCAAGATCTGTGGGCATCTCATGAGTTTGATTGGTAGGGGCCAGTATCCTTTGTATACCTAATTTACATAGATAAATTGAGGGGGCTACGTGACTCTATACATGGATAGAATGGTGATGTTAGCAGAGGAAATGAAACCTTGTTGTTTAGGTTTGTTTATTTACAGTTGGATTAAGTTAGGCTTTGAACTGCTTATCTTATCGGAGCTGTGTCCTGTCTGGGGCTGGAGTTTTCAGGATTGCTAAGATTTACAGGGGCCCTCGAACTTTGCCTCAACTTCCTTATCAGAAGGAGACAGTCCCAGAAGCCTGCCAGACTCAGCAGAACCCTACTTCCTCCATGCCCCATTAGCAGGGTACCACAATCGCTCAGTGAGTAAAGTGCTTACCTCACAAGCATGTGGGAAATTTCCAAATATTAACATCCTGGAGCAGATATAACAGATGCAGTGCCCAGGGGTCAGCTGCCAGAGTAACCCCATGTGCATAAGCCCTTGCCCTGTTCACTGTCTGGTGGAGCAGTGATTACAGAAGGGTCCACTTTCCTGAAGAATACAGCTAGGTGTTGAGGTGGCAGGTGAGCTGCCTTTGACCCCTCTCTCCTGCTGATGCTCCGACATTGCTCATCCTGTCCCAAAATGCTGACTTTACCAGTGACATCTGACCATGCCCACCCATGAACAGGGTCAGGCTGACACTGGGATCCAGGGACTGAGCACTGGCCTCACGTGGGGAGGAGTGGGAAGAGTCACCTGTTCGCTTCTCAGAGACTCTCAAGACAATCCCAGAAGCCCATAGAAGGAAACAACATACCAGGAGATTGCAAGAATGTCCAGCGAGGTGGTGATCGATGTTTCATGGCCTGTGCCTTAGACTTTGGGGTTAGACCCACCTTGTCCAGTCAGGTGCCCAGGGAGGGGCAGCTGGAGCTGACTGGTGGAAGTATTTCTTTATCTTTTTATTAATAGCTTCCAAAACTATAGACAGTAAACTATGGTAATTCCCTCCCCACCCCCACCCTCCCCCTCTCAAATCCACCCTCCATCCTGTCTTCTCCCCCTCTCAATTAGTCTCTTGTTTCAATGTTGTTATCTTTTCCTTCTATTAAGAAGATCTTGTGTAGGTATTATCAGGCACTGTGAAGTCATGAATGTCAAGGGCATTTTGTATCTGGAAGATCGCATTGTAAGCAGTCCTACCCTTCCTTTGGCTCTTACAATCTTTCCACTACCTCTTTTGCAATGGACCCTGAGCCTTGGAAGGTGTGGTGGAGATGTCTTAGTGCTGAACACTCCACTGTCACTTCTTCTCAGCACGATGGTGCCCTGTGAGTCATCCCAGTGGTCATTGCCATCTGAAAAGAGAAGCTTCTCTAGCCAAAAGTGAGAGTGACATCAATATATAGGTATACACCTTAAAAAGGTGCTTAGCAGGCAATTTGGTGGGCATAATATATGCACTTAGCCAGACATCAGCAGGTGTTACACCCCTAGGGCTCATGACCTCCCCTGCCATATGCTTTTGACTAGCTCTTCAGTACCAGACATGAATTCCATCCTGTGGAGTGGGTCTCCAGTTCAATTAGAAAGCAGGTGGTTTCCCCCATAACAGATGTGCCAGTATTGCACCAGTTGGCACATTTGGCCTGGGTGGCCAGTCTTAGGCTTGCAAGGTCCACTGCTGTTTACCACCATTGATGACTTCTCTCTCCCATAGGGCTGCATGCAGCCATAGCTTTTCCCAGTTTTCTGTCAGTCAGATGGTTAACAGGAAGGAGGTTGCCATCTCAGCTCCAGCTTGATTTCTCACTTACCTGCAGCCCAAGCATGTGTGTTCTTCAGCCATAGAATCTTACCATCTCATTCTGGTGAGCAACCAAGAGCCTTGGCAATGGCCTGTAATGTTTAGGAGGCCTCAGGACCATCCCTGGCCAAAAACGCACTGAAAGGTATCCCATCCCTGGAACTGAAATTTTTCTAGTAACAATCTCTGGCTTCTGAGTGTGCCATTAGGTTTCCATATGGCTTATTCTAAACCTGTTAAATTTTGGTTAACCCTCCTCCCACCCTTCCTTTACTCAATCCCTTCCCCCATCCCACTTAGGCATTGCTCTCCAAGTAGTCTGTTCATCTACTTACATGCATACAGTATCCTCCGCTTAAGTCTCCTCTCTCCTCCTCCCTTGTAGCCCCTTTCTAGCTTACTGGCCTCTACTACTGGCTTTTACTCCAACTTATAAATGTAAACATTTGTAGCTAGGATCCTGCCTTTTTAATTCAATCTGCAAGTCTGTGTCTTTCAGTTGGGGCATTGAGGCCATTGATGTTATGAGTTATTGTTGAAATGTATGTATTTATTTTTGCCATTCCTTGCTTTTGTAGTTTCCCTTTACTCTCTTGTATTACCTGTTATTTTAATATGATTTTTTCCCTTTTTTTATGTGTGTGCTCTTCTTTCTCTTGTCTGAAGGATCCCTTCAAGCATTTTCTGAAGAATTGGCTTTGTAGCCATATATTCTTTTAGCCTGTTTTTGTTGTGGAAAGTCCTTATTTCTCCTTCAAGTGTCATGCATACCTTGTTGAATATAGTAATCTCGGTTGACAGTTGTTATCTTTCAGAACTTGGAATACATCACTCCAAGTCCTTCTGGCTTTTAAGGTTTGTGTTGAGGAATCTGCTGTTACTCTGATGGGCTTGCCTTTATAGGTTACTGATGCTTCTTTCTTACTGTTTTTGATATATTTTCTGCGTGTTCAGCAGTTTAATTATAATATGGCAAGGAAAGGTTCTTTCCTGGTTTTGTCTGTTTAGTGTTCTAAGTGTTTCCTGTATCTGCATTGGCATCACTTTTCCTATTTAGGGATGGTTTTCTTCTATGATTTTGTTGAAAATACCTACTGTACCTCAGAGTAAAATTCTTCTCCTTATATTATACCCTGAATTCTCATGTTTGACCTCATCATAGTGTCCTGAATGTCTTGAAATTCCCATTCATACCTTCCTGTTAGTCTGTCCTTCTCTTTGTTGGACTGGTCCAGTTCTGCCACCTTGTCTTCCAGTTTACATTTTCTGTCCTCTTCATGACCCATTTTATTGGTGAGACTTTCTACAGAGTTTTGTATTTGATTTACTGCATTTCTGATTGGTATTTCTTTATTATTTCTATTTCCTTACTCATTGTCGTAGTCAGCCACACATCACTGGGATGAATCTCCAAACCAGGCACAATTTTGGGGAGGAAAGAATTTATTGAAGTAACAGACCCAGGGGAAGTTAAGGAAAAAAGGCTGGCCCCCTTTTACAGAAGCAAGCAGAGAGAGAAACAGCACCTCCAGAAGCAAGCAAGCAAGCACACTGTGTCACTGTAATTCACAAAAACGCAGAACTGCCAGACCAGGGTTTGGCTTTTCTTTTGCATATCTATCCCTAGTATTTTGCATCCAAATTAGAAAGGGTGTCATGATCCCAGGAGGCTAGGCCAAAGTGACACTTCCTCCATCCAGAAGCCTGGAGACAATTAACAATTTAATAAACACAATTATAATAAATTCTATTGGGGGACATTATTCAAACTACCACACTCATATCTTGTGTAACCTCCTTAGTTCCTTAAGTTTGTTTCCTGTGTTCTCCTTCTAGAGTTTGATTTCATTTGAATATATTTATAGTCATTCTTTTGAATTCTCTGTCAGGCATTTTCTATAAGTCAGTTTCACTAGATGGATTTGTAATTTTTTATAATTTGGGATTATATTGTCTTGATTTTTTTCTTTCTTCTATTATAATGTAGAGATTTTTGCATCTTGAGTTAATTCAATGCTTGGGTTTCCTAATTATCTGCTGTGTTCTTGACATGTAGATCAGGAGTTCTATGTCCTCAGGATGGGAGTGTAAGGTGCCAGGTGCGGCTCTTATCTTACTCCCAGAGTGACCCCAGAAGTGACCCAATGAGTTGTAGTTGCTTGCTATGCAAATATTCTAGTAGGCTGGGTGGGGCAAAATATAGTTCCAATATCCAACTGGGAAATATATATGGGATGGTTAGGTTTTGTTGTCAATTTGATCTTTTTAATTACCTTGGGTGGGTCTCTGAGGATATTTTCAGGAAAGCAGCTTTTCAGTAGGGGCAAGATGTAAGGAAGCTCAGGAGAGCCAGAAATTAACATCTCTCCCTGTGTGGGCAGTGCAGGAAGGAAATTCCAGGGACTCTGGAAGCCATTAAGTCTGGGATAGGGCTGCAAGGCTATATAAGGGGTAAGGAAATTTCTCTCCCTTAGCCCCCTGCCTGTTTTCTGTTCTCTCTGTGTGTGCATGGTGCTGGTAATGGGGTTCTCTCTTTGCCTGAACCTGTGAAAGGGGAACAGCCTCTTTTACCATTATGGAATTTCCCTTGGATCTGTAGCTTCAATAAATCCTTTCCTCCCATAAACTGTGTTTGGTTTGGAAATTCATCCCAGTAGTGTGTGGCTGACTGTGACAATATACATATACACAAGACCATCCAGAATATTTATGTGAGAGTGGGGATTAAACAGGTAATCTAACAAAGCCAAAGTTCCTAAGGGTGTGCATTAACTCACACCCTTAATCCTGTCAACTGGGAGGCTGAGATTCCTGGTCTATAATGTGTTCTAGGCCAGCCTGAGACTAAGTGAGACTCTGTCCCCAAGAAAGACAGAAGAAAAAGACAAGCAGGCCCTATAGGTAAAGAGATATCAAAAGCAACAACTTCACTCTTAAAATGCAGCTTATTTAAGAATGGCAAAACTGACCAAAAATAACATCAATCATCTCTAACACATAACCTGACCTGGTATGGGAGGTGTGATCAGCACTTCCAGTGCACACCTATACACCTGGCTTGGGGGCAGGTATTACCCAGTGAAAACAGCCTTGTTACCTTTTGGGATGACTTCTGTCTCACCTATGCTGAGTGTGAGGCTGGTTCCCTCTTTGTTGCACTGTGGGCTAGGCTAGGCTGGTTTGGTCAGTGGACCTGCTGTTCAGATTGGCTGTCCTGGATGCTGTATGGCTGTGGGGTGGCGATGTTCCCTTGGGGTCCCCAGTTCTCCCTAGGTTCCTGATGCTGGCGGTTGGGTAAGAAGAGGATGCCTAAAGCAGTTGAGGATCTTCTGGGCTGTTGCTGGGATCTTCTCCTTCAGGGGGTGCCCTCTGGTCCCTGTTCTCTTCAGGTTTTTTGACTTTTCGAGGCCAGTGTGAGTGGGGAGAATCCTCTCACTGTGGTTCTGCTCATGCTGGCTACTCAGGGTTTAGGCCAGGCTCAGTGTGGAGCTCTTCTCAGCTGACTGCCAGAGCCAATATATTTTCAAAATAAATCAAATCAATTTTGAAAAGTGGGAATGAGAGGCAGAAGGCCAAGGAGAAGGAGTGAGAGTTGGAGGGAGAAGGCCTAGGAGAGGGAGCGAGAAGCCAAAGGGGAAGGCTGAGGCGAGGGAATCAGAAGTATTTCTTGGGTACCTGCTGCTACCCACTGGTGGAGATGAGGAGAGCTGGTGCTCCTGGCATGTGGGTTAAGGCTCTCACCCAGCCCTCCCAGGAAATAGCTGGCTTTGATTGCCCTGTCTCAGGCCAGGGAAACAAGGATGAGGATGGGGGAAGGAGGACTTGAGACTCAGAGACCCCTAGTGCCCTTCTGCTTTAAAATGCACAGGGCTGGGAGATAGCTCAGTCAGTAAAGTGCTTGAGTCTCAGAACCCACATGAAAGCCAAGCATGGTGGCACACACTTGTATTTCCATGGAGGGGGATGGGCCAGATACAGATGGGGATTCCTGGAGCTCACTGGCCAGCCAGTCTAGCCCACTTAGAAAGCTCAAGGCTAGTGAGAGACCCTGTGTCAAAAAAAAAACAGATGGCATCTACGGATGACACCCAAGGTTGTCCTCTGACCTCCACATGAATGTGTACACACGTGCAGTACCCCCATGCACACTGCACATGAACACACACAAGATAAGAAATTGTCTGCAGATATATTTTGTTTGTTTTAGTTTTTGATCTCACTCTGTGGCTCAGGCTGGCCTGGAACTTGTGGCAATCCCCTGCCTCCACCCTCTAAGTGCCATGGTGACTGGTATGCCCTGGCTTGCTCACAACTTAAGTTGGGAGCCCTAGAGGGAGGCATGTCCACACACGTGCCGGCAGCTGAGAGGACATTGCTGCCCAGTTTGCAGAGCTCAGCCATCGAGGCCTGGTCAGCTGTGACACTAGGAAGACCTTTGTTCCTGCAGAGGAGGGAGAGGAGAGTCTTCACCCGCTGCATTGCTCTACCAGTGTTGGCAAGAGATGGACAGGTCCTCAGCAGAGAGGGGCAGCTGCTGTCTCTTCCCTTCTCTCCCTCTTCCTCCCCTTCTCCCCTACCTTGTTCCTATCTTCCCTCTCCTCCTCTTCTTCTCCCCTCTCCTTGCTTCTTCCTCCTCTTCCTTGTAACACCCCCCACACCACCAAGTTTTCCTTTTCTTTTCCTCCCCCTTCTAACTTATTCCAAGTGAACCAACCCTCTCTCATGAATAGAGACATGGTTGGGTTTTGATGTGTGATTCTCATTTTCAGCACACATAAAATAAACTTCCATTATTCTTTAAGATCAGGAATAGAGTATGAAGCAGTCATTCTATAAAGCCATGTGCTCGAAGTTCATTGTCCAAATTGAGCTAGAAGTGCATGCCTAACTGCTGAGGAGACAGCTGTCGTGATTCTCATGGAACTCAGGACCCCCTGCTGATAGCGTGGTGGGTAGCTCTGTCATGATGTAGCTCGGTCAAAGTTCTAGTTGCACACCTGAACCAAAACTCTGGAAATTTGAGTAGACCCTTCCCACCGGCCCAAAGGATGGTGACTGTCCTATTGCCGCTGGGGCTGGAGACAGGAAAGTCACTTGGGGAACTGCAGAGGCTGCCACTGGTGGTCTGGGCACTACAAGCAGTGTGCCCTGTAGGCAAGTGACTTGGAGGTGTTGCTCCATTCAAAACTGGAAGGGTTCTTATTTTCGGTATAGTTACTTTTCCCATTGTTGTGTCCAGATACCTCACAGAAACAATTTCAGGGAGGAAGCGTTTAATTTGGAAGCCGGAGAAGCTTGCATCTGTGGCAGTTGGAGCAGGAGGCATGTAGTTCACATCTACATGGAGCAGGAAGCAGAGAGAAGACAGGAAGTAGGGCCAGGCTACAACCCCTTCACACACATGTTGTGATTAATCACTTTCCATATCACAGGTGTGGTTCTGATGGGACTCCACCATGTTGCCTCCCAGCAGCCTTCCAAGATTCTCCTGTTGCTTTCATTAGGTTCCCTGAGGCCCTTGTGTCTGGGAGACCTTGGTGAGCAGGACAGAAGGTGGCATCCAAACAGCTGGGGTGATGTCCCCAATGTCCTTGGAGGAAACTTTTTCTTACAAGGGTCTTGGAGCAGCTTCAAGTCATAATTTAAAGGGTCCACACTTGATGCTGCTATAAAAATTGAAGCTGGGTTGATTTCATGCTCTCAATTAGGAACAGTCAGAAGGTGGGCCAAACCAGCTGCCAAGTTCCTGGAGCATCAGGCCAGGGTAAGGTCTCCTTCCCCCACTTTCTGGAGCTCTGCCTGAGCCCTGCCTATCCTCGGGGCAGGATAGTGGCTGTTCCTGTCTCAGCCAAAGCCCAGCTCTACTGTGTATCTGTCTTTGGCTGGGATAGGGAAGGACATGCCAGGTGCAGAGAGGGTGGCATGTGTCGATGTCCCAGGAGCAGCTGGAACCCCTGCAGCCTCTACCCTGTTCATTTATGTAAAGCATTTCCACCTAGATCCAGTTCTTTTTTTCCAGTTCTACAGCATTGCTGGGGAAGTGGGACTCCTATGAGAACTTCTTGGCAGATGAAGAATTGTGTCTGCAGAGTCTCTGTGCCCTGGCCAAGAAGTACAGAACCCAGAGTAGAAGCCAGGCTCTGGGCCTCTGAAGAAACAGTGGGAAACTGCCTATCAGGCACATGTGGGCACTATGCTGCCTCTCGTATAGTGAGCACAACTACATATCACACAGCTTCCACCCAGTCTGAGCACACCTCTGCCCCACACCCTGCCAAGCGCAGCATGAGCAGGTGGTGGTCTGCTGGCCCCTGTCATCTTCAGGGAGGGAGTCTATCTGGGGTGGGGGAACACTGTGCCCGCATGGACTCGAGGTGTGTTCAGAACAGAGTAAGCTAGCAAGATGCTGAAAATAAGCCTGGAAGTGAGCAGGGGCTCCTGGTTCCCTTGGAGGATGGGGGTCAGCTTGTTTGAATAACTGGGCAGAATCAAAACCCACTACCTTGGGACAAGCAGGAAGTGTGCCTTGCCTCCATGACAAGGGGACTGGTTGGGGGAGCAGAATGGGTGGGAACCTGAGGATAAGGTCCTTGAGGCCCCTGCAGCCATTCACACAGGGGTCTCTTACTTCTCACCTGGCAAAATGTGGTGAATACTGTATCCAGCTGTAAGGAGGACCCATATTTTCCTTGGTGGTCACCAAAGGTTTTCTTTACCAGAGATCATGAGAGAACAGAGAACCTTTTGTACAGTCCTGCAGGGCCGATGCTCCCTGCTTGCTTGGCAGGACTCTGGGGATGGAGTCCAGGAGCAGCTTTCCTGAAGGAGTGACTGCTGGGGAGCCTTGGGCCACCTCTGTGCGATCCTCCTCCCAGGGAGCATGTTTCCGTGGAACTCATTCTGCAGCTGGTAGAAGTGCACCCCTGGGTCCTTTGTACCTCCGGCATCCTCAGCTGCTGTGTTGCAATCCAGATGTGAGAACGGGCTTGCCTAGTGTGCACTCACAGCCTCCAGGAAGTTAGATGGGTGGTGACATGCAGGCCTGACCAGAGAGCAAGTTGAGGACTTGGGGCTCCTTGGATACACAGGTTGGGCCAGTGAATCCTATCCAGTAGAACCAGTGGGCTCCATCCTAATGGATGCTCAGATCTGCAGTCTGTCTTATGATGATCATAGGGTGTGGGCCTGGCAGCTGTTTATAGCTCCCCTAAGGGTTGTCTGTGAGAAAATGATCCTCATGTGTGAGCAGCAGGACCAGTATCAGATGCTGGAAGGGCTCCTGTGCCCTTTTGGGAAAAACCTCTGTTCAGAGAACCCTGGTTCTGCCTGGCCAGGCTCAAAGCCAGCCCTCTGCCTTCTTCCTACCATGAGACCATGATGGGATAGGCCTCATCCTATGACTTTCCCTTCCATAGCAGCCTACTGAGCTGAGGGCTGTGCAAGGGCCACTCTGAAGGTCTGCCAGGGACAGGTGTGTGGCTGGCTCTTCTGAGGGCACAGATCACGCTGCAAGCACTGGAGGCCCAGCCCTAACGCCTGCTCTCAGCTCCTCCCCTGCCTGGTCCCACTGCTCCGTTGTATGTTTGCCTGGCATTGAGAAACTCACCAACCCAAATGCCTGCTTCCCAGAATCTCCCTATAACACAGCCAGAAACTCTGGGGACAAGGTGCTCAGAGCCATTTTCTAGTCTGCACTGATGCGTGTGTTCATCCAAGGACACATCAAATGCCCTTTTAGACCAGATGTGGCCATGTGGTGAATGTCAGTTAACATGGCTGGGGCCTACCGGGCTGACCCATATAATGTGATTATGGCTGTGCGCTGCTAGCCTGAGTGTGTGACTGGGTGGCAACAGGAGAAGCCTCTGAGGACTGTCCTTGCTTAGATGGAGGACGGATGAGGCACCAAGCCAGCCATCGGGTCTGGCTGTGTTGCTTCTAAGATTAGCAGGGAGCCCCAGACCATCTCAAGTCAGCTCTGTGGCCAGAGAAGGGGAAGGGGAAAGGGTAGTAGGAGCACATCTGAGCCAGGCACTTAGCCCCGGGCAGCTTACAGCAACTGCTTGAGACTCCTGAGTATTCTTGGGTGGTCCAGGAAATCAACTTTGCTCTGTCTCAGCTGGTCCCATCCCCATGAGACCAGGCAAAAGAGCCACATTTGCAGTGTTGGAGATGTGTATCAGACACAGGCTTCCAGGAATTTGTGCAGGAAGCTGGGGATTCGGTATGTCCCAGCCAGAATAACAATGGACCCACTGTTCACTGGTGGCCCTTGTCTTTTGGGTATGTGGGGAAGGGGGGAAGAACTGTCCTCATAATCGCAATCTGCATGGCTCTCTGTCAGGACACCCTGGTGACAGTGGTAGTGAGGAGATGGTGCCGACCAAGGAGCCAAGCATTCAAGATTGCTGGAGCTGAAGTTTGGTTCACGTGGAACTTTCCAGACTCTTCTATCTCCACTTCTTGTGATGAGGTCTTTTCTTTTCTGTCTCCACACGTCTACCTTTCCAACTGTGGGTCTGGGTGGGATGGGCTCCCATGTATGAGAGGAATGCAGTCCAGCTTTACAGCAGGGCAAAGCCGAGACTTCTACCCCATAGTTCAGCTGCAATCAGGACCCATACCCTGAGGCTGGCATCCTGCCATTTCACAATGGGGTCTCCTGGCTCTGACCCTGTGGTTATTTCCATGTGCGTGACACTGGAGATGCCCTCTGTCAGATTTGGCTGCCTTCATGGGATTGCTCCTGTCCTATTGGGAGGCGAAGCAAGAGGGTGGTACTGACTGAGCCAGGGCTCCCTGAAGGTCTTGCCTCTCGGCTCTCCTGTGCTAATTCTGGCCCCATCCTCCATCTGGGCCATTGCCTTGTTAAATGTTTGATTTTTTTTTCCCTTGGACACATTTCTTTGTTCAGGGTTACTTACTTCTGCTAAAGTGCTCTGCGGAATGGGAATCATGTGTCTCAAGTAAAAGCTTTCTACTGAGCTGCTTGTGCTTTGGGAAGGACGTGAAGTGGTGCTTGTGCCCCGGGAATGACAGGTGATCATCTCAGAAGCAATTGGCCATAACCCCACGATAACCCCATAAATAGCCCTGTTTTCTGATTTTTAGATGCTCTAGCAATGGCTGAGGTGAATATGTAGAGATTATCCATCACTAGAGACAAATTTTTGAAAAAGCCAAAGCAAGTCATGTCTACCGCAGGAGGTGGGGAGTCTGCCAGAAGTCCATGGAGAATCTGGCTGGTGCTTGGCTCATGGGCCTCCATGGGGCTTGATTTGAGGGAGGGGTGCAGGAAAGAGAAAGTTCAGTTTTGCTCTGCAGAGCATCGCTGGCTGCTCACCTAACAGTTTTTGCTAACGTGAAGACTTCATCTATTTCCCCAGTTACCCCAGAACTTGGCATTTTTACACAATGTAGTGATTTCATCCAGGTGTCCCCCATAAACTTAATGTGTCCTGAGTGCTTGATCCCCAGCTGATGGCAGTTTTGGAAACTTGTGGGAGCTGTGTTTTTGGGAGTGGGTGCTATAGCCAGCTTCCCCTTGCCAGTGTTTGGCACTCTTTCCTGCCACTGTTTGTAGTGCTGTGGTGGAGGCGATGTCCACCTCTGCTCATGCCATCATTTTCCCTGCCATCATGGAGCCTCCCCTCAGGTCCATAAGCCAAATAAACCCATTCCTCCACAGCCGCTTTGGATGGGTTCGTTATGTGCAGCAACAGAGAAAGTCGACTACAATCCATGATAATCACTGAGCCCTGAGCACAGTCCCCCTTGTTCCTATCACCTCTCACTAGGACAACCCTCCTTGGTGCAAGTCTGTGGGCTCAGGGCTGCACCCTCAAAAGTAAGTGCCACCAAACCAAAGCCATTCGCGCACACTGAAGTGCAGAAAGCAAACAGAAACCAACACTTGTTTAAAGTCTGCAGTATGCTTGCCCATAGACCATCGTCACAGGAGCACAGATCCCAAATGTCCCTACAGAAAGTTCCCCGATCCCCTTCTAGCCCTCCCTGTCCCCCTGTCCCTCTCATCCCAAGGTGGCCCACAGTCAGTGTTACTACAGCTCGAGGCAATTTTCTGGGGCTTTCTGAGTTGGTTGCTGTCCATCTAGGTCAGTTTACCCATCTGCTGAGACAAGAGCTTTCAGAGAAGTCCCCCTCTGCTCTTTGCAGCTGGTGTGCCTCCGGCTATCCTGCTGGATGTGGACTCCACCACCCTCCCTGGAAGCCTGCCTGCTGTAGCTTCTTGTCTGTGCATTTGGTTTTCACTGTGCCAGCAATGTGATGGGGATACGGGCTGTGCCTCTCAGCACAACAGACCCTGCTCGATCGTCCTGTGCCCCTCCCCCATCCTCACCATCGACAACTTCTCAAAGCTGCTGAAATCAGGGCATCAGGGAGCCCCCCCACCCGAGGCTGCTCAGGCTCAGGTGTGGTTCTGTCATACCGATGACTGCTTGATAGGCTGGTCACTGCTCCGTCACCATCATCCTCTGACAAGTCTCCACTGTTCTCTTGCCCAGTTTCTATTCCATTTCTGGCCCATGAAGATTTCATTTAATTTTGAACCTGGCTATGTGTGTGTTTCGTTTAGGAAGGAGTGTGTGAGTGTGTTTTAATTAATTTGTGGAGAAAAAATATGGAATCCTTTGAAGGATGGTTGGGGGTGTTCAGGCAGGCATTACCGGGGGTTATCCAGTTCCTCCAGGCTGTGCTCAGACCTCTGGGCTCTTGCTCAGTGCTGTAACTCGTGGAATACTGATGAGACCCGAGAGTCTTTCTTGCTGAAATATAAATTTTGTCTGGTGCAGGTTCGTTGATTCCCTCCCTGTGGATGTTGGCCAATTTTGCAGGTTTTGTAGCTATTAGGCAAATTTGTTTGGGCAGTCATGATGGCCTTGCTTTTGTTTGGAAGGAGCAGTCACACCTTCCTAGTCCCCTTGTTAATTAACAAGTGAAATTACCCTTCCACCTTGCGTCTGGAAGGAGTCCTGACAGACCTTGGTAATCATTTTCTCTTCCTAAGTGGAGGGATCTCAGGGGGCAAGCTATGTTTGTTTGTTTTAATGGAGTACAACAGTTTGTGCGTGTGTACTTGAGGCCCGAGGAAAGTGTGGCTAACTTGGTTTATTTATGGGTTTCTAAAATCAAGTCACAGATGGGGAAATTAAAATAGGATGAGCAGAAATAGGTGCCACTATGTACCTTGGCGGAAGCCCCAGTGATCCCTGGGCTCTCCTTAGAATTCAAATTGTGGGTCATCCGATTTCCACTTTTCTAAGGAAATCAGCACTTTTTTTTTTTCCTTCGGTTTTTCAAGGCAGGGTCTCACTCTAGCCCAGGATGACCTGAAATTCATTATGTAGTTTCAGGGTAGCCTCGAACTCATAGGGATGGTACTTCTTCTACCTCTGCCTCCAGAGTGCTGGAATTAAAGGCATGTGTCACTGCATCCAGCTAAATCAGCACTTTTAAAATTAATATTTTTAAATGTATTTTTTTGACATCTTTATTGTCAATAATTAGATACAGCATATAAGCAAATCTTGTGGTGGTATCTCTATTTCCCTCCTCCCTGTCCCCAACCCACTGGAGGCCCTCCTTGGTGGGCATACTGGGTCAGTCCATGGGGTAGGTGGTTATGAATTGCACAAGCAGTAGCCAGGTTTTTTCCCCTCTTTTGTATGTTGTTGTTAAGCGGGGCATTGTCTCTGGATATTCTCCCCCACCATGGCTCTTACAATCTTTCCGCCCCCTCTTCCGCTCAGTTCCCTGAGTCGTGGTGGGTGAGTTTTAAGTCTGCTTTACTGTTGAGATCTTAAGTGTCTCTGGACTTCTGCTTTGGACTGTGTTGGGTATCGTTGGTGTCTGTCTTATTGACCTATCCTGGGTTATCTGACTTGCTGTGGTTGGTGGTAGGTCTCTTGTTTATCTTGCCATTTTCTCATCGGTTTCATTTGGGCCCTATATGATATGCCAGGGATGGTTCATCTCCTGCCAGGATGTCAGCCATCATCCCATGTCTTGTTGGTGGAATTGGCTTGTCCACAGCTCCTGTTGCTTTCTCTAGGTATGGCTCTGCTCTCACCCAAGCTGAGCCTGAGGCTGGCTCCCTCCCCATGGGGCTCTGGGCAGGCTGGGTCCCCAATCTGCCACCTAAATCAGCTGCTCTGGACGCTGGTGGCTCCAGGTACTAGTTGCTCAGTCCCCGGAATCCTCTCTCTGGCTGGTTGCAAATGAGTCTCCTTCATGAGTGGACAGCTCTCACCACCGACCACTGGGGTAATGGTTTCCAGAAGCCCCACGTCTCTCCTGAGTCTCTGCTAATGTTAAAAACTCCTATGCACCCTTCATTTCTGGTAAAAGAGTGTATTCTGTGGTCTTTTTGCCTTCTTTGTCTCCCCTGGCTGCTCTAGTGTGCCTATACCATCTAAATCCGGGAGCCAAAAATTTTTATTTTTCTTTGTGGGAAGTAATATCCCTTTCACGTGACATGATTTCAGCACAATCTGCAAAGATTGATCATAGAGCCAGCAACAGGAAAAGTGAGGATTTTATGACCTTTTATGCCAGCACAGCCCTTTGCATAGATACAAGGATGTACTTCCTGGGAGAGTTTGCCAAGTCCCCTCAGACATTCCTGTGCCTGGAATCTCCTGATTATCTGCTGAGAGCTCTGGCTTGCCACTGAGATGGTGCAAACTGTGTGCTCCATCTGCTGAGGCATTTGGGCACACTTGGAGTAGTGTCGCCTGTCCCGGGTCATGATATGTGCTGCGTTCCACTGCAGTTTATGACCATGATGGGTTTCCTTACTCGAGGACACAGGGCATCAGAAACACATAGCTCAAGGGACAGTTTTAGGAGTGATGCCAATCTTCCCATCAACAGCTCAGAACAAAGCCTGGAGGGAGCCTGGCCCCATCAGAATTCAGCTGCAGGAACAATGTGGAAGACACAAAGGCAAGCCCCACAGTGGAGTGACAGTGTGGCTGAGGCTCTGCTTCTTGTATGAGGTTTGTCACACTGTCCCATCCACACTTGACCCTGTCCCTTCTGAGATCAGGCTGGCATCCATGAAGAGAGAGTGGGTCCAAGTGTGGAGAAAGTGTGATTTCTGGATGGACTATGTGTAGAATGCATGTTTATCAGTGAGTTGGAGAGGCCTGTCCCTTCCAGCATTGTAGACTGAGGTGGCTTACAGGATGGCCACACTGAGCATTGACCCTGGCAGGGGTCATGGGTCATCTGTGTGGACAATGCCCATCCCCCTCAGCCTACTGGTCATGGGCTCTAGCCTCTGTATAGAGGGAAGGACTAGGGCTTCTCAGGATGCCCAGTCCCAGGAAGGTGGGAGGGGACCCTGATGGCTCTGTGGTCAGTTCTGGGATATGAACTTGAAGTAAACCTGATTAATTCTGAGGAAGGCCAAATGCCTTTGTTCCTTCTGAACCAAACCTGCAAACCTGCTGACAGACTGAAAAACCTGCAGAAAAGACGCATAAAATGTGTTGGTAACTTACAGCTGGACATGGGATCTCTCTCTTTCTCTCTCTCTCTCTCTCTCTCTCTCTCTCTCTCTCTCTCAGTTTTTTGAGGTAGGGTCTTACTCTAGCCCAGGCTGATCTGGAATTGACTATGTAGTCTCAGGGTGGTCTCAAACTCATGGCAATCCTCCTACCTCTGCCACTCTAGTGCTGGGAATAAAGGCGAGTGCCACCACACCAGGCTTTCACCTACCCTTCTGATTGATCAAGATCCCAGTTGGCTTCCCCATCCTTCTACATTTCTGGGGGGGATGCTGTTTTGTGGTTCTCGAGGGGGTTCTAGCTCATGCAACATAGGCACTCTACCACTAAGCAACACCCAGGCACTCATCCTTGAACTTCAGGTCTCTGCATACCATCCATTCAAGGAGGTGTAGGGGAAGCCAGCCAAGCCCTGAATTCCACAGCCACTTAGATTGGTTGCGGAGCCCCATAGAGACCCTGAGTGGGTGCAGGGGAGGGTCTGAGTCAGCAGAGCCAAAGGACTCTGGACACATCAAAGTCCCCTCTGTTCCATAAAACCATGTTTGACAGATCCATAGAACAATCAGGTCTCACTGCTAGCCCCCCGGGTGTCTCCCTGGCCTTGGGATCTATTGGGCTGACATCAGACTTCCTGTGTAAAGAAAGAGAAGACAGTGACCATGCAGGGGTAGGCCGAGCCCCTCCACATGCTGGTGCTGTGATGATTGCCCACTGTTAGAAGGACCTTTGGCTTCCCACTCAGTTTTGACAAGACTTCACGCAGGCTTCTTTGAAGCCTAAATACCGTCAAACCAGAAACCACAGTCTATCTATTTAAAGACACTGTGGTTTCAGTAACACTTTCTGCAAATTTCTGTAAATGGTCCCAAATGCTTGGTGAAGGAGGCCAGTTGTCACCAAGTGAGTAAGAGAACAGTTGTGTCACTGAACTTAAACATTTTATGGCAAGATCAGCAGGGAGTAAACAACACTAAACTCTCTACAACCAAGAACCCCAGGAGGCCTGAGGCCTGTGGCTGGCTCCATTTCCTTGTCCCCTCCAGGGCTCCATCATTCTTGCTTTCCCTTATGGTGGGGCACTTCACTGCTCGGAATTAGGCTGGGCTTCTAGAAGGAAGCTTCTAGAAGGCAGCAAGGGAGGCTGGCGATTCTGCTGAGCTCTGTCTGTGTTTGGGGATAGAATGGGAAAGTTGGGGTTCCTAGCTACTTTCAATGCTCCTTAAAATTTAAGTGTACCCGGATTCTTGTCATGTAAATTTAAAGAATTAAAGTTAGACCACCAGAGGATAAGGTTTAGTGGGAGACTTTTTTTAAGAGGAGGAGAGGAGATGCTACAGAGATCTCACCACAAGTGAGGAGAGAGCACATGGGGAAGGGGCTAGGCACACAGCTATGAAACCAGCCAAGTGAGGGAAAGAAGGGAAAATATAAGAGGGCCTCCATCACGGGAACAAAAGGTCCCTGTGGGAAAAGAGAAAGCCCCTGGTGGCTGTGGTGAGGGGGCCTGACCTAGGCCTGGACCTAGACATTCAGATGTCTCCTTGCTGGGCAGCCATGAGGGGAAAAAAGGGATGAGCCCCTCCTTCTTCAGGTAACTATATCCTCTGGCCCAGGTGAGCCAGAGAGACAGCTGCTTGGCCCGTCTTTGACCAATCAGTTTCAGGATTAGGTTTGAGCTCTAGTAAGAGACCCCTCCCACTCAAGGGGAGGGTCAGGTAAGGTCAGAGATAAGTGGAGCCTGTGAACACAAGTTCAAGGACACTCCTGGTTTCCTTTGGGTCCCAGTCACTCTAACCTTTCATAGGGACAGGGAACATTTTGGCCCATTATGCTGCCTTTCTGAAGGTCAGAATTAAATATCCCATCTGCTTCTGCTTGGGGACAAAAGTCTCTCCAACTTCCTTATAGGTAAAGTTATATGCTCAAATAAAAAGCAAGAACATTTCTGAGCAAGGAATGGTAAGTGGATTCTCAGACGTTATATTGTCCTCCATGCCCAGAAGCATGTACCTTGCCCATGACCGTGGACAATGAGCAATCGGTTGATTAATCCCATCTGGAAACTCACTCCGGAGGCGGAGGATGCCCAGGCCCTCCAGGAACTGCTCTGCGCCCCCACAGTCCCGGACACACACCAGGTGTTTAGAGAAGAACTGGGTTGCGTGGGAAGGGCCAGCTGTCCGCTAGAGCCTCCAGGGGGACTTCACCTGCCTGACCCCCAGCTGACTGAAGGAAATGGTTTTCATCTTCATCCTGGCTGGTGATCTGGGAGTTGGATGGGCTGCTGGCTTCCCACATGTCTCTTCCAAGTGGAATGTGGGCCGAGTGAAATGACTCACCTCTTCTCTGGCACAGCCATACTCCCATATGTTAAAAATCTGCCAGGCACCTCTAAGGCCTTTTTTGGAGGCTTACTAAGGGCCTTTCTTGGATACACATGGAGCAACTCACTTTCCCCAGCCCGGCATCAGAGCCTGAGGACCCACTGGGCTGGGAGTTCCCATTCTGGGATGTGACCTTGGCCCCAGACCCAAGAGAACCAACCCATGCACCCTCCCTCCAGACCACACACGCTTGGCTGGCTCCACACTGGCCGACTGCAAACTGCCTTTGAAGGGTGATGAGGCTCTCCCCTCCAAGGCTGGGAGGGGCAGCGGCCTAGCCACCCAGGAGGAGAGGAAAGAACCCAAGCCTCCTGTAGCATGTGGGACCAGCTTGATTTCAGCAATTCCAAGTGACCCAGGTGACACACAGATACACCTTCTCGTTGATTTTTTAAAACACGGTTTGACAATTCTCATACATGTACATATAATATAATATACAGTTGTATCTATAAATGTAAAAATGGAGGTTTGAATACAGGGCCCCATGCTCCTCATTCTGCCCTGGCCCTGACCTTCCCAAAGCACCGAGGCCATGGTCAGGAACACACTGTGAAAGCCTCTGTGACGACTCATCTTGGTTGCCAACTTGAAAGGATTTAGGAACACCGTGGAAACAAACCCCATGTCTGTGAGGCACATGATTAAGGTGGGAAGACCCATCCTAATGGTGGCTGCCACCATCCTGTGGACTGGTGCCTGGAGAAAGCAAGCAAGCTGAGCAGCTGCAGTTCTTTCTTTCTGCTTCCTCATGTGGACAGAGAGCGGCTTCCTGCTCCCACCACACCGTGCCTTTCCACCATGATGGGCAGTGCCCTCTAACTGGGAGCCAACATGATGAACCCTTCCTTCCTGCCTGTCTTAAGTTGCCTTTGGTCAGGCAAATACCAAATGGTCACAGCAATGAGCAAATAACTAATATGGCCTCTTTCTCCAGGATGAGGGCTATGTTGGGGATCATGCTCTACCCAGATAAGGACTGTGGGCTGGGGAGGAGACCCTCTTCTGGAATTGGCAGTTCTGGGCCATAATGCCCAAATTCTGGGGGGCTGGACTGGGAGATTTGGAGGCTCACAACTCCAAGCCCTCACAGCTAGGGCCCGTTTGCTCCAGGCTTTAGAAGCCAGAGATGAACACAGAACTCAGTGCTGTGGACCTTAACCAGCAGAGGTCTGGCGCTTGGCAGCTACCCTCAGCCTCCTCGCCGGCAGCACTGAGCAGAGCATCGCAGGTGCTGGGAGCCTCAGTTCCTCAGTGCTGCAGCTCTCAGGCTGCTACTGTACCAGCTCTGGGGCCTAGGGTATCTGGGACCTCTTACCCTTAGGGGCCAGTGACCAGGACCTGCAGTTCCTAGTCCTCAGTTCTTCATGGGCTGCATTGCCGCCGCTCCCTCTGTCCTGTTCACTCTCTGGAACTCTCCAGGCACCATTGCAGCTGCCTGTCTCCTCTTAGTGCCGCCAGCTCAGCCTGTCACGAATGAGAACAGCAGACAGGGAGTCTATCCTTGGGCCTGATTGGGGCAGTACAGCAGGGTTTCTCCCACTGAGTGAGTTCAGCTCACTGAGTGAGCCAAACACCCCGTTTTTTATAGCCAGAAAGGAGGTGTGGCAAGGTGTCTGTATCAATTACAGTAGTCATTAACAGTTTTTGAGTGTATATCCCTTAGAGATCAGAAATCTCATCTACCTGCCTGTGAGCTTACATTTCCACAGTAATTCTCGGGAACATTCCATCTGTGCTGGGTGCATAGTCACCAAGACACACGAATCCCTGGGTTGTGATGTTTTGCTCTCTTGCTCTCGAGGAGGGAGGCAGAGCACATGTCATGAGCAGTGAAGGACAGTGGTGCTGGGTGATGGGGGCAGAGTGGGGCTACCTGGTGACACTCTGAGATGCAAGAAGGTGGACAGGCTTCTAGCTCTGCCGTAGACTCGGAGCAGCCTGCCATCCAGCACTGTCCAACCTGCTGTAGGCACTACTGTCCACGCAAAGGAGGATGTGTCCCCGTGACCTGTCCACTGGGGGTGGGGGTGGGCTTGGGGCTTGCCTCATGGCCTGTCAGATGGTGAAGAGGAAAAGGTCTCCTGGGCCATGAAGGTGCAGGAGAAGGATGGGCCTTGACCAATCGGGTGGGGTGAGAGGGTTGTGGCTTGTCTGACAGCCTGTCATCTCGTGAAGAGGCAAAAGTCTTCCTGGGCATTTATAGGTCAGAGAATGGAGATGATTCTCTGGAAATGATTCAGACAGCAGGTCGCGTGTCCTAGGGAGCAAGCCACTGTGAGCACCTTGGTTTACCCACAGAGGTGGGATTCCCCAGCCCTTAGCCATGGCCTGCAAAGAAGCTAGCCTCTGTCAGGGTCAAGCCACTCCTGAAGAGCACCTGCGCTGGCCTCCAGAGATGTCCAGGAGAGGACAGAGGTCCATCAGGGCAGGCTCAGCTTCTCTTATTTACTCATTCTTTAACCGATTTTCCCCAAAAGCATGTTGTGAGGGCTTTTGTGTTGGACACAAAAGCTCTGTCTTCATTTCCTACTTTCTGTAGAAGACAGCAGAAAACCGAGGACATGTGTCATTTTCCATATGGTGAGCAATTCTATGAGCAAGAAATGGAAAGAATGGGTCCAGAGAGGAGAGGGTGGTGCTGGTCTGTGTGTGCCAGAACACTTCTAGGCAGCCTTTGCAGAGGGAAGGGAAGGGTGGGGAGGGCTTTGACTTGAGTAAACGGAGGGCATAGCAGGTGTAATGGCCTGGGTGGGGAATGTGAGATTGGGCCAAGGACAGCAGGGTATGAGATGGCTTAGTGGCTTGGCCCTCTCTGGGAGGGTTCTTGTTCCCCCTTTAGGGCCAGACAGCTGGCCTCTCCAACTGTGTCACGGGGGTATCCATTTTCTTTCGTTTCAGACTCATAAGCAGTACATCGGCACCACCAATCAGAGCAACCGCCTCTTCCTATACTGCGCCTTCCTGGACTTCAGGTACTGTTGGTGTCGTGGTGGTGGGGGTGGGGGGACTCTGAGGTGGAGGAAAGGTAAGAGGAGAGAAAGAAGCAGAGCGAGAACAGGAAAAGGACAAGGTGCCATGTGGCACAGGTGTGCGGCTCAGGCCAGTCACCCACCATCCAAACAAGGTCTCCATGTTTGCACGTGCTGAAGACCCTCTGTGGTGGGCAGGACTGTGGGCACAGCTGGTTGCTTCACAGATTTCAGGAAAGGTTTCCTGGGGTGCCATGAGGTCATTTGGAAGATACTGCTTGAGTGAAGAAGAGCCCTGAAATGCCACTGTGCCCATCATGAGGGTCTTGAGGGAGCGCTGGGGAGAGGGGCTTTGAGGAGTAAGTCTTCTCTGGTTCATAGGCCATAATCTTGGGGTTTGACATTTAATGTTGGGGTTCATGTCCAAAAATCACTAACTAGGAACAAACTACCCAATAGCAAGAGGCCCAAATACCCTGAGCAAAACATGGGTGAGAAACCTAAGTAGACATTTGCAAACAGAAGATATACAAATGGCCAAGAGGTACAGGGGAAAAACTGGAGCTCTCTAATCCTCAGAGAAATGCAAATAAGGCCACAGCCAACAACCTCACTCCAGTAGCAGTGGATATTATCAAAAAGACAAGGGGCTTTCTGAAAAATACAAACAGAATCTCACCCCCCCCCATCCCATGGACCATTCCAACAATCCCCCTGAGGCGGGACTTCAGTGGGTTGGGGCCAGGGAAGGGGAAAATTGGGGTACCAACACAAGGCTTGTTCATACTGTGTGTCTAATTATTAACAAATAAATTTTCAAGAGACGAGGGGCTAGGGAGATAACTCAGTTGATAAAGAATTAGCCCTCAGCACAAGGACCAGGGTCCAGATCTCCACATACCACAGAGATGCGGAGTGAGCATGGAGGCCCACCTGTAGCCCCAGTGTGAGGGAGACAGAGACTGAGGATCTCTGGGGAAAGCTAGAGTAGCTCTTGATTCAAGTCTCCATGAATAAGGTGAAGAGCTGTAACCGGGAACTTGGGGTTCCTTGCCAACACACCAACAAATTTAAAGTAGCTGGGTTCTTGTCACATGAATTCAAAGAATTAAATTCACAGACCACCAGAGGGTAAGGTTTCGAGAGGCTGTACTAGATTAAGAAGGAGCCTCCCATCATTTGGAAAAAAGACTCTGTGTGGGAGACGAAGGCAGAGCTTACCAAAAGCCTGGAGATTTAGGAGTCTTTCTGATGGCCAGCCAAGAGGAGAAGAGGACAATTTTGCCTCCTCCAAATAACTATTTTCTCTGGCTCAGGTGAGCACAAGAGACAGCTGATTGGTCGGTCTGGGCTAGGCTGGCTCAGGAAGTTAAGCTCGAGTCTAGTAAAGGAGATCTCTGACTCTAGGGAGGGGCTCAGGTTGTTTTTGGCAAAACAAGGGCACTCCTGCTCTTTACTTTTGGAGTTCCAGTCACCCTAAACTGTGACAGAGTGATCAAGGAAGACATCTGTTGTCAACATCGGGCCTCCACGTGCACACACATGCACGTCCACACACATGTGAGTGTATATATATGTATATATCTATATCCCACATCACAACCCACATACCACATACAACACATTGATAAAAAAAGGGACTGTAAAATTTTGGAGTCTAGGGGAGATGGCCGTGATGAAAGAGACTTTGGGTGCTGAAGAGCAGAGCTGGGTCCCAAATCAACATTCCAAGATCTAAAGTAGCTGCAAGTTGATACCTGTACAAGTTTCATGTAGACATTCTGCTCACATGCTTCATCCAAGAATGCGGTCACCTGAAGCCTGACCACCCGGCATCACCTTAAACACCTAGAAAGATCCTGGGAGAACACTCATCTTCTATAACCTTCAAGTAGAGGGGTCGACTTATGAGTCATGACCAAGTCCAGAAATTAGAAATCAGAGGAAGAAAGTGAGAATGTGTTCCTATCAACAGCAAACTGTTTTGGGGAGCCATAGCTAGAGGACCAGGGAATCTTCAGTAAACCAAGAGGACTGAGTTTAGCATTATTCCCTGTGAAATCCCAAGGTAATCTCTCATTTGTGTATATTGACTCCTCTTCACTTTGGCCTCAAAGACAAGGAAAGCAAGGTATCGTGAGAGATACCAGAGTTTGATACTGAGTGACTCTGAGGCAGACAGTTATCATCACTGCTGTGGTCTGAATGCAAAGCATTCCCCACATGTCATGAGTCTGAACACTTGGTTCCCAGCTAGTGGTGCCATTTGAAAAGGTTGTGGAACTTTCAGGAGGTAGAACCTTGCTGGAGGAAGTTGGTCACAGGGTGGGACTTGATGTTTTATAGCTCAGCCTTACTTCCTGTTACTCTGCTTCCTAATTGTGGACAGAATGTGACCAGCTGTCTCAAACTCCTGCCACCATGCCTTCTCTGCTGTGATGGAATTTTAGTCTATGGAACTACAAAGCCAAAATAAACCCTTTCTCTCCTTAAACTACTTCTTGTCAGGTATTTGGTCACAGCAACGAGAAAGTAAATAATACAAGCACATATATAAGAAGCACCTTGGATGAGTTAAGATTCCTAAAGAGTAAAACTCCCACGAAAAGGGAGAAGCTGAGACCAAGCTGTTCCTCATCTATCACAGTGAGCTGATATGAGCTTATATAGGAGACCTGCTCCAGAACTCTGCACGAAATGCTGGTGGTTCCAGAGTGAAGGAATTGATTTGACTCACAGTCCTGAGTTCACAACTTGTGAGTTCAGTGTGACCTACGCAGACTATCATGATCTCATGAAAACCACAGATAAGGTGTTATCAGGGGCAGCAGAAAACATCACAGGCAGTTATCGATCACCTACCACCCAGATGGCCCAGAGTACCAAACCTAGGAGACCAGAGTCAGCAAGCTGGAAGTGTGAGAAAGAAAGCCCTGGGAGTGGAGTTGCTGCAAACTAACCTCTTGGAAATGTAATCGGCTCACAAATTTCCTGATGATAATCTTGTGACAAAAACTATCAAATGCCCCCATCTCCGACCACATCCAGGTTCCTGGATCAGTGTGTTGGGGAGTTGCTGGAAGTGACCATCAAACCCTACATCCTTCCTTGATCACCTGCTGACAGGAGCTCTTTGACTAATTGACCCTGCTCCACAGAGCATCTGACCAAGGACGTTGAACTATTTGTCACAAAAAAGGAAGTGTGCAACTCTTGCACTGAGCTGAACCAAAGAGCAGGCCAAGGCCAAGGGTACCATTGGGGACGAGGTTATGATTTTAAATGAAAGCTGGAATGTGGGCCGGCTGGGGTGCAGGCATCAGTCATATGACAATGCGTCTTACAGATTCCATCAGGAAACTCTTCTGTTTCTTGCCATGAAACCTAAAAATAAGGAGACTGTAGAGCCATGGAAACCCTGGCCACTCAACAGTCGGCACTTCCACCCAGAAATTCATTTGTGCAGATTGCAGATCTGTGGGGCATTCTTATATGTCGTCATCCTTTGACCCCCCACCCCTCCACCACAGTTCAGAAGAGGAACTGAGAATTTTTTGTAAACTTCTTGTTACCAAATATTAGTTTCATTTTTTAAAAAAGATAAAGCCAACAAGTGCTGGCTTGGCTGTGGAGGGAAGAGAGTGGATTAGTGTGAGCCACCGTGGAACTCAGCATGGAGGGTCCTCAGAAACAGAGAACTGGAGCTGCTCGGTGGCCCAGCAAGGAATCCACACGCAATGAAATCGGTGTGTCCGGGAGAGTGTTTCCTCAGCATGGTCCATAAGAGCCAAGATCTGGAACAACCTACGTCGATAAATGTGTGCAGCGGAACTGTTCAGCCCCAGTTCTCAGAGGCAGCCACTACCTCAGATAAACCCTAAGCACACACATTTCTTAAATTGCAACTCATTAGCAAATAATGGGTACTCAAGAAAATTCCGTTTTTATTCTATAGTTCTGATAGCTTTGACAAATGTACCATTAGTGGAGTGTTCTATAAATATCAGTGAGGTCATGTTAGGAGGTATTTATGTTCAGGTCTTCTCAAACTTTACGGCTTTTCTGTCAACTTGTTCTTTCAATTACAGTTGGTTCTTTGTATCCTTGGGTTCTGTCTGGATAGTTAATCAACCATGAACTGAAAATGTTTGGGGGAAAGGATGTACTGAACCTGTACACAGTTTTTTTTTTCTTGTCATTACTCCCTGAAGAGTGCAGCATAACAGCGTGGGCATGCTTTTTCACATGGCCTTTGCATAAGCCAGAGAGATAATGTCAGGTATACAGGAGGATGTGCACCATTGTATGTAAAGGTCTGTATGTAAAGCACCCACAGATTTTAGTGTCCACGAGGGGTCTGGAACAACTCTGAGAGTGAGGAGAAGCTGGGCTCAGTTGTGCAGGTTGATCATCCCAGCCTCTTGGGAGGCTGAGACAGGATGCCTGGGCATCTTGGTGCCGCTGGATGAGAAGAAAAGGTCAAAGGAGAGCTGGGGTGTGGCGCGTGGCAGAGTGCTTGCTTGGGACTCAGTCATCCTATTTCTAGTACTGAGCTCCGGGGACGGTGGGGGAGAGGCTGAGAAGGGGGGTTCAAGGACAGGGCAGTGTGGATTCTCCACTCTGATGATGGGCTCATCTCACGGTTCTTTGGAGTTTTTCTGTAGCGTGTTTTCAAGCTCTGGTATTGGGAGCTCATACACTTAGCATTGTGAGGTCTGGGAAAGTTGCTCTAGTCTTCAGGGAAAGTCCTTCTCAACCCCAGAGAGTGGACGCTCTTCTGAGGTCCACGCAGTCTCATTCAGATACAGCTCCTCTGCCTTTCTGACCAATGTTCTTACCTGCTGGATCTCCACCCGCCATCTTTCTTTTGTCTTATCTTAAAAGTGAGATGGCTCAGTGGTCAAAGACACATGACCTGAAAGCCTGCAACCTGGATTTGACTCCTCAATACCCACGTAAAGCCAGACACAGAAGGTGGTATAAGAATCTGGTGCTTGTTTGCAGAGAGCAGTAAGAGACTCTGGTGTGCCCCCCCCCCCCACACACATGCACACATGCATGCACGTGTGAGCATAAATCAATAGTTAATTAAATAACCGAGAAAATGTAAGCTTGCATATGGCTCCGTCTTGCTTTTTATTCAATCTTAACAATCCTGTCTGTTCTCATGGGCAGACAATTTACATGTGATCTCATCAATGTGATCAAAGTCGACTCTTTCACGAGACTTTTCTAAATTGCCATTTTTCTTTTGTTTCTTGGTTTTTTTTTTCTTTTTCTTTTTTTTTTTTACTGGCTTCATCTGGATTTTGAAGATTCTTTTATGTTACATTATTTCCACTACTAACTTAATTTTTTTATCTTTTTAAGTTTTTTAGTGGTCTCCCTATACGTATAATAATATGTTTAATTCATCAGTGTCGACCTTCAATTAATTCTGAATCACTTCAAAAGTATTCTAAGATCGTAAAAGTTATTTTCCCATGCATATCAACATTGCCCCAGACAATCAGTTATCTTGTAGAGCAGTTAAAAAGAGGACCGTGACAATGCACGCACACCCCCGTTTTCTTCTTTTCCACCGAGCTTTCTTTCTGTGTGGAGATCCACCTTTCCATCGGGGATCATTTATTTGCCTTTCAACTTTCTGGTAGCGCTAGTCTGCTAGAAATAAATTCAGTTAAAATTTGTCTGAGAAAGCACCTCATGTTTGAAAGATGTTTTCACTGAGCTTGATTCTGGGTCGCTTTTTAAAAAGATTATACTCTAAGGAATTATACAAGGAATCTCTCCATGTATGCATGCATATATGCATATATGTTTTGGTGGTACTGAGGGCATCATATATGTTAAGCAAGAGCTCTACCACTGAGTCATATCCTTAGTCCCAAGTATATAGTCATATTCTCTTTTGTGTGTTATTTATTATTTGAAATTGAATCTAACTTTGTAGCCTGGCTGGCCTATAACTCAGAGCAATCCTCCTGCCTCAGCATCCCAAGGGCTGGGATTACAGGTGTGCACCACCATACTCTTTTTCTTTTGAAAGCAAAACATTGTTTTAAAAAAGAAAATGGTCCCTTTGTCTTTTCTGAGTGTGTATGTGTGTGTTTCAATAACTTAGGTGTTATTTCTGCGGATGTTCACAGGCCTGTGTGGTAGTGTTTCACTGGACACTGCCTTCATCATTCCACTCACTTTGCTTTGTGTTCTACCTCTGCTGCTTTTCCTGTATTTATCCGCATCACATTTTATTTATACATTCAAGTGACCATATTTCTGCCTAGCTGCAGACTTCCCAGGTCACAGCTGTGTGTATTTTAGATAATATCTGTGCTTTTTACAGATTTATTTCTGCACAACTGAGAACTGCCTTCTTGTGCCCACTGTCTCCCTTGGGTGCAGAGGACCACCTCACACGGGTGAAACCCCTCAGGGCTCAGATTTCAGACTGAGGCAGTGTCACACCAACACACCATCCAGTTCCATCTGGGTATGTGACTTATAGTTTCCTAAAGGAGCTGAGAGCCATTGTCCAATCTCCTGGCGGAGTCCACCTTGTTCAATGCCTGTTAATTCTCAGGTCACCTCAAACGGAAGGGTGACATCCTTGTATTCAGTAGGCAGACAAAGGAGTTGTGTTGAACATAATGGTGTCTGTGGCCACCCCTCCCCAGGTCCTGAGAAAGTTAGACCCAAATGCAGGGTGAGGAGGGATACAGATCCTTTGGTTTCCCCTCTCACTTTGCAGTTATTGATGGTGTCTGGCTCCCTGTACGTGGCTTGTCTCCAGTGGCCTAGGCCTTGCTCTCTGCTGGACACCCCCATCCCCAGAAGGGTAGCTAATTCTTCACAAAAACCACCAAGAAAGCTTGGTTCCCATTTCTCAGTCATCAGATGCCGTGGCCACGCTGAGGCCCTTTCCCTCTCAGGTCTCACCACTGCAGGACTACCATTGCAGTGACGACACCCTAGCAGGTAACCTCAAACTGCTGCAGCTGAGTCCCTTGTCCATGAATATTTTCAGGGATACCGGATGGGGGCCTGGGCTACCCCCACTCAGGCGACCACGCGTCTCCACTGCACCCTTGACTTGCATTCAGCTGAGGACAAAGCAGAGACAACTCTATGGGCATTTTCCCCAAGGGCTGAGGTTGCTGATTACTGATGCCACATCTTCTGTAAAGAGCCAGGATTACGAATTTGAAAACGTAGAGAAGAATAGACAGGAAAACCATGATTGTTGTTACGTTCCCTGGCTGTTTGGTCTCAATCATTTCTGTCTGAGTCTCGCTGGAAGTCACGGCCATAGCACAGCAATTAAAGACTAGAACATGAAAAGCATCTTGTTTCATCGCACTCTCTGCAGGGCGTCTCTGTGAGCTTCCTCAGTGATTTCCATGGAGTTTATAATCCATTCATGGAAACATATCATTTCCATCCCCCAGGCGCCATTACAATGAGCTGGGCATTTTATTTTTGTGATTCTCCATAGTGCTAGACATAGGTCAGGATGTTCTTGCCCCTCCTTTCTCTTTGGTGTGTGTGGTAGGTGTGGTGTGGTATGGTGTATGTATTTACAGTGAAAGCACATGTATGTGCAGATGCATGCATCCCATGCTCAGACATGCAGAAGCCAGAGAGGACATCATATCCTCTATCTGCACTGAGATGTAGCCTCTCACTAAACATGAAGCTGCCCTTATAGGTCAGACTAGAGCCCCAGCAATTCTACTGTCTTCACCACCAGAGGAATGGCGTTCCAAGCATGACTGACCGTGCCCAGCGTTTCATGTGGGTGCTGGGGGTTGAACTCAGCCCTTCTCAGGCTCTCAGGTTTGCACAAGAAGTACTCTTCATGGCCGAGACACTTTCCCAGCCCTGCAAATGGTCTTTTCCACTGATATTCAGGAGTTTTTGTTTATATATGCTCTATTTTAGTTAGTTGTTTTTTATTTTATATTTATTTATTTATTTGATACCTTTATTATACTTAATTAGATACATTGAATGAATGAATGAATCTTATGATGGTAACCCCATTTCCCTCCTCTCTGTCCCCAACCCACTGGAGGCCCTCCTCAGTGGACGTACTGGATCAGTACATGGGGTAGGGAGTTATAAATAGCACAGGAGGTAGCCAGGTGCCCCCCTTGTGTGTTTTTACTGAGGAGGCCAATGTCTCTGGATATTCTCCCCCACCATGGCTCTTACAATCTTTCCGCCCCCTCTTCCGCTCAGTTCCCTGAGTCATGGTGGGTGAGTTTCAAGTCAGCTTTATTGTTGAGATCTTGAGTCTCTGGACTTCTGCTTTGGGTTGTATTGGATATGGTTGGTGTCTGTCTCATTGGCCTATCCTGGGTTAACTGACTCACTGTGGTGATAGGTCTCTTGTTTATCACACCACTCTCTTGAAGGTTTCATTTGGGGCCTACAGGATAGGCCTGGGGTGGTTCATCTCTTGCTGGGTTAATCGCCATCATCCTGTGGCTTGTTGGTGGAGTTGGATTGACTACAGCTCTCTCATTGCCTTCTGAAAAATACAAATAGAATCTCCATCAGAGAGTGAGATCAATATAGGTTACATGAGACACACATTGCTAATTTGGCAAGATTCTATAGGGTGCAGCCTTTCTGTAGTTCTCTGGTAGTGAGAATTTCCCTTTGGAGCCTGGGATCTTGCTCCCCATAGGATTCTGCTCTGGGTCCCAATTCCTGTTAAGGGTTCTTTGTCACTGAGTGGATAGGTAGAATTAATATAGTAAAAATGGCAATCCTTCCAACAGCAATATGCAGATTCAATGCCATGCCATTTAAAATCTCAGCTTCATTCTTTACAGACATAGAAAAAATAATCTCAAAATTTATTTGGAATGGCAAAAGGCCTCGGATAGCCAAATCTATCCTTAGTAAAAAAAAAAACTTCCTCAGGTGGTATCACCATTCCTGATCTAAAGACATACTACAAAGCCATAGTAACAAAAGCAGCATGGTACTGGCATCAAAACAGGTAGACAGACCAATGGAACAGAATTGAAGACCCTGCTCTCAGTTCAAGTAACTGTAGCTACTTAATTTTTGACAAAGATGCCAGCAATGTGCATTGGCATAAAGATAGCATCTTCAACAAACGGTGCTGGACAAATTGGATAAATACTTATAAAAAATGAAACTAGGGCTGGAGAGATGGTTCAGCGGTTAAGGCACTTGGTTCCAGTGCCTAAGGGTCGGGTTCAATTCCCTAGGTCCCACATAAGCCAGACCCACAAGGTGGTCGCCCTGGTGCTCCCCCTCTCTCTTACTAACTCTCTCTCTCTCTCTGAATCTCTCTGCTTGAAAATGAATAAATAAAATATTTTTAAAAATGAAACTAGACCCACTTCTCTCACCATGCACAAAAATCAACTCCAAATGGATCAAAGACCTCAACATAAGACCTGAAACCCTAAAAACCCTGGAAGAAAAAGTAGGAGGAACAATCCACGAGATAGAAATAGGGAAAACTTCCTGAACAAACCTCCAGTAGTCCAGGAAGTGCAACAGTCACTTAACCAATGGAATCTCATCAAGCTTACAAGCTTCTGTAAGACAAGCTTACCATACTCAGAGCCAATAGACCACCATCAAACTGAGAGATAACTTTTGCCAGCTATAATACAGATAAAGGTTTAATATCTAGAACTTACAAAGAACTAAAAAAATAACAATAAATCAAACAGCTCCCTCACAAAATGGGGCATTGATCTCAACAGAGAATTCACAGAGGAGGAAACACAAATGGACAATTCTCATTTAAGAAAGTAAGTGTTCATCATCAGGGAAATGCAAATCAAAAGTACATTTTATTTTTCATCATATTTGTATATACCATATTTTATTTTATTCTTATCACAGTTGTACCATTATATTTTATTAATGTCATATTTATAGACCCTGCATTTTTATTTTGATATTTTATTTATTTGTAAGCAGAGATACAGAGAGAGTGAGTATGGGCTGCCAGGGACCCCAATCACTGCCAACTCCAGGTGCATGTGCCACTTTGTGTATCTGGCTTATGTGGGTACTGGGGATTTGAACCTGGGTCTTTAGGCTCTGGAAGCAAACGCCTTAACTGCTGAGCCACCTCTCCAGGCCCCTGCATTTTATATATCTGCTCCTGCCCTGCAGACATTTATGTTACTATAGTGCATTTTGTGATTTGCGAAGTGTTCAGTCTTTCCAGCTGGACTGTTGGCCACACACATTTCTCTGCAGGCTGGGGAGTGTCCAGGTGTTTTCTTGCCCCTCCCCATCTCAGAGGAGGGCCTTACTTCCAGTGCCCCTCACTGGCACCAGCCACCTCCCAGCCCTGACTCCCAAGGGCAGTTTGCATCTCTCTGGCAACAGTGTAAGCCTGTGAGTTTCTGGACCTTTGGGGCCAAGGGTCTCTGCAGGGCATTGCTTCCTCTGCTGATCATGTCTGTTTCGTGTTTCTTCAGCTCTGGGATAGGCGTCTGGTCAAGCCAGGGCTGTGCACGTATAGAGGGAAACCTCACCTACTCAGTGTGCCACTGCACACACCTCACCAACTTTGCCATCCTCATGCAAGTGGTCCCTCTAGAGGTAAGTGCCATACAGACACTCACCCCCTGGGGTTGGGGACAGGGTGCCATTTCCATTCTGGTGGTCTCCAGGTTACACCAACCCCGACCACTTTTGTAACAGACCTAGAGCATCTAGAAAGTTCTTTCATGTCCTAGGAGATGGCTGGACCCATTGCTAGCATGGTTGAAAGACACATTGAGGAGTCTGACCTAAGTCCAGGCACATGGACACCCACGCTAAGGGAGTCAAAGGGGAAGTAGGAAGCCAGGCTCGCCTGGAGGAGAGAGCAGCACGGATCTGTGAGCTGCTCCTGGGAGACAGTCTAGGGACGAAGGCAATGAACCCTGGATTCCAAGAACCAGCGGAGTGGGTGTCCTAGCTGGCAGCATTGCTTCAGAGGGCCCCTTCTAGGTAGCTAGCCCTACCAGGGGCAACAGGGTCACTGGCTGCTAGGAGCCATATGATGGCACTGACTGGGCACCTTAGTGTCACCACAGATGGCCTCCAGTGAATATGGTTAACCCCTTCAGTCCCAGTGCACATAGGGGGTTCTCAGGGTGACCCGTGTGAGAGTATTGGGAATATTCCAAGTGGCACTAGGGTGTGGGAAAGGACCCACTAGCCAGTAAGCTGCTCTGCGTGACAGGGGTGCTTGTCTGGAGGGATGAGGGACGAGGGATGAGGGGAGAGGCTCAATCCACAAAGTAAAAAAAAAAATGATGGAACTCCAGAGGCATTTACATTATAAATCTGTCACCACTCGGTATCAGTGACACCAGATTTAGACAGTCTGTGGGTGTCTTCGTGGGAGCAAATCACATCTATTCATTGCTAGAAAAGGTTGATTTGAAAATGGTTTAAAATTATCCCTGCTAAAAATGAACATTCTCACGAGCATTAAAGAAATTAAAGCAGATTTCATAAGCGACACCAAGTCCGTGACACACTTCAGAATTCATAAGATGGTGTTAATGGCCTTTGATTCCTCGACACTAAGCTAGCCTCCTCCTCAGGGCCCGAACTCACCTTGCTGGTCTTTAGGTTCAAGGCCCAGGTTGTCCTCAGCGCTCTTGTCCCCTCCTGTCCTCTCTCTGAGGGTTTCTCATGACCTTTTCCTCTCCTGGTGTCTTCCTTGGGGCACTTCTGGAAACCTCGGTCTTCCTGAGCGAACAGAGCCCTCAGTACCATCTTCGCAGAGGGGCTTACATGAGGTGGGCTGTGGCCAAAGGGGGTAGCCCATGGGAGACCCCCGGAGGATGTTTCAGGAGACCCCAGAATGTTTCTGGAGACCCCAACATTTTGCTCCAGGAGTCCTCATGTGTGGAGGTGCCTCTAGACCCACGTCGAGTGTCAGCACATGGTAATGGAAGGTGCAGAAGGGACTTAGCCTGGCTGCTGCTTGGGACAGAGGTCACTAGCTGGGAAGGGCAGGGAAGGGCAGGCAGGAGGAGGAATGGAAAGGGCCCATGACTGTATGGAATTCTGTGAGTTCACAGGGGAACTCGAGAGCCTAGCGAGGGGCCCCAAGGCCAACAGGATGCTCACCCTCACTTCCTTCCCAAGAGCACGCCCATGACACCTGTCCCGTGCCTGCTGTGTGCATGAGGCTGAGGGAATGAGTCAGTTTAGGACCCCGGCACTGGCTTCTGACTCGTGCCAGGGACACCGAATGTGTGCACAGGTGCAGGTGGATGGGCACTGGAGCCTTCCTCCTGTCTGAGGATAGGCCCACCAACAGGCGGCACAGGGGACCAGAAGGCTCCTGCTCTGGGTCTGCCAGGGCAGGGCAGGGAGGAAAGGCTCGAGTGTGGTCACCCAGGATCCCACCCAGTGTCCCCACTGGATCTGTGTGTCACGATGGGGAAGCCCCATGTGACAGTCAATGGCGCCAAGGCCGAGGCCTGTGGGGGGCACCTAGGGAGATGGTG
>PVHP010002437.1:74695-90103 GCA_004024765.1 Zapus hudsonius
GAGGGATCTTGAGTTTGTCTTGTCTGTGGCTGCTGACTCACAGGAGCCCTGTCCTGAAGCCAACTCCAGGCTTTTCTGGGCATTTCTAAATCTGGCCCTGGTGGGAAAGGAAGGGTGCCGCCAGGGCATGCCACACCTTCCCGAGGAGGGTGCAGGCTATGTTGCGTGGGGTGTTGTCGCCGCACCAGTGATGTGGCAGGCAGGTGCCCTGAGCCTGGGTGTGGGCCTGGATAGCGGAGGGTGCTGGGACTGTGGGAACTCCGTGTGAGCTGCCATTGTGGTCCTGGGGCATGGCCAAGCCCTGGGGATTTCCTGGCGCTGGCAGAGTGTATGACTAGAGACAGAGAAAGGCATCTTCCTCAGGACTTGTCAGTGAGATGACCTCGAGTGAGCACCTCTGTGTGGCTTTGTCCCTGCCCTGGGAAAGGGTCTGTAGCAGCCCCGTCCTCCTGCCAGTGGGATCCTTCTGCAGAACAGTTGGAGACTTGGTAGGGATCAGACAAAGGAGGAGCACCCAGCCCGAGAACCTAGCCCCAATAACCTGCTCTGAACACCCAAGCCTGACCATCCAATCTAAGCATCAGCACTGAGCCCAGCACATGGACTCCACCCTGAATCAGCACCCAGCCCCAGCCTTGAACAGCTCTCTCTACGCAACTTTGAGGACCCAGCCCACAGACTTAGCCCCTGAACCATTACCCAGCTCTGAATCCCCAGCACTAAGTATCCAGCCTAAGCACCGAGCCCCACCCACAGTCCCTGTTCTTGAGCTCCGAGCACGAGGGCCTCAGTGGTGTTCTGGCTGAGAGGATCCCCATCAGATTGGAGCAGGCACCAGATGGGGCACTAGACCACTCCCTCTGGGACTATAGGCCTCTTATGTTAAAATATCTGAATTCACGGTCAGGAAAGGATGTGTGTCCCTGGGCCTCAGGCCTAGGGGCAGAGTGGCCCTCCAGAGACTGGAAGAGATCAGAGGGGAGCCCCTCCCCTCCTCTCCTTCCCTGTGCTGCCCCTTCACACCGCCTTCTCCCATACTATGCTCTAGCCTCCTTCCTGTCTAGGCATGCCACCCCCATGCCTTCCTGGTGCAGGTGATGGTAAGCTCCATAGCAGGAGGCACCTACCTGCCTTTATCTCCTGGGGCAGCCCCTGGGCCACCTGGGACATTGGACGTGGGTCCAGGGGTGCCCATCAGGTTACTGTGTAGAGCACTTGCAGGATCCCCACTCTCACTCATCACTTTGGGGTCACACCAGCCCCTTCAACTCCCTTCTCAGGCTGCCACTGTTGGTTTATTCTAGAATCTTTAGGAAGAAAGAGCTGCTCTGGAGCAGTGGGGATTTTGGAGAGGCCACTGCAAGGAGTGCTGTTTGCCATCTCCAGGGCGGCCCCATCTCTGGAGGAAGCTTCTACAGAATTAGGGTCTGTGAGGCTGGGTCGGGGGTTGGTGGCCAGATGCAGGGTAGCCAGGCTGGGCAGGGAAATCTCCTTGGAGGGCTCAAAGCAAGGCAAGGGCTGAATGCTAAAAGGCTGAAGGGTGCTATGGTTTAGGTTCTGGAACATTCCTTATAGATGGGAGCCAGGTGGAGTGGGCATAAGGAAGTGGAAGGGTTCTGTCTGGCTTTTGAACATACACACGTGTTGGAAAATGGCCTCACATGAGGGGCAGAGTTTAACCCAACCCTCACACCCTGTCCCGTCTCCAGGGCCCTACAGCTGCTCCTACGAGGCAACAGCCTTTCTGTCATCCCAGGCATGGTCCCTGAGCCGCAGCTCTTCTTTGTTCTCTGAACAAAGGGGGAAGATTGCTCCCTTCTTACTAACTACTACACAAATTGTAGAGATTGTTCCATCTGGGTGCATTTCCCCCGCAGCATTTATGTGACCTGATGCTGAGTTGTCCCCCACCCTCCCCCACCAAGACTCTGATCTCCACGGAGCATATTTTGGTGGTGACTGCCTCTCTGGCCATTTCAGACAGAGATGATATGTTGCGCAGCTCCAGGCCTTTCTGAGTTCTGCAGGCTGTCTCCATAATGTATGTGCAGGTATAACGTTAACCCCCTGTCCTGTTTCAATATGCCCCGCCATACCTCTTGGTACAGGTGCAGGTGACCCTAGGGTCACCTTACTGCTTCCGCTAACACCTTGGGGCCAGGGACTGTCAGCCTAGGGGCAGGGTATATCCTGGCAGTTGGTGCCTATGAGGGACTCAGTCCTGAGCACCTATATCACATCCAACCCTGGGCCTTTGGCTCTTGGATCCCCTACCTGACTCCACTGTAAGCGAACCTCACTAGTGGGTCTGAGGTCCTTGTCAGCCTGGGCAGGTGATAGGGGAAGAGGCCGGTGACTCTTCTCTTTAGGCTAAAGCTGGCTCTTGCATCAGTGGCCACGTCTCTGCAACAGCTATCCTGCTCTGCTGTGGCTTGAGTTCTCACTAGGGACTTCAGGCCCTGGGATATGACCCCATGTCAGGGGGTGGCTCCCTGCTGTGGCTGACACCTGTCCTGTCATCCCCGTGGAACCTCAGGCCTCCCCAGTTTTGAAAGCAAGAGCTCATTCCCTTCTGCACTGAAGGCAGCATGGTTAGTTTCTAGGCTTCCTGACTAGATCATAGACTGGGTGTCTGAAGGGAGACAGGGGTCTGCATGTCCTGGAAGGAAATGGCTCATCCTTGGTCCTGCAGCTGACCATCTAGTGAGGTAACTAAACTGGAGGAGGCCACATCTCCAGACCTGGTTAACCACACCAGAGGAGAAATCGTACCCAGCCTCCCACAGGTTCCCTTAGGGTCTGGAGACTCCTAAACCCTGTCCAGGGACAGAGAGTAGAAACACGACTCAGCCAGGACGAAGGGGCTAAGTGGCTTCCAACATAGCCAATATGCCAGCCCCTGAGAGGCCCAAACCAGGAAGGAGCAAGCCTTCCTAAGACAGGGTGGGAGACTGGAAAGTAGTTAGGCAGGCCAGGAGTGGGCTGCTGGGCCGCTCACATCTCTGTTTACACATCGTCTTGTGGGAGAGGCGTAGATCACAATGGATGTCAGTGTAGGTGATCATCTACACTTAGGACATACACTTAGGAAAAGGTCCTGTGTGCTCAGGAGTGTCATTCAAGGGCCAGCAATGCTAATCAGAGCAGGCACAAACCATCTGCAGGACAGCAAGATGCCCACCCAGTAGGACGTGGTCTGCCCACCCTGGTGCTTTATATCTCTACATTCATTGATCCTACTGACACCCTCTGTAGTGTTTTTTTTTCTGCCAGTGTAGACACATGTCTCAGAACATTCCAGGTCACTTGCTAAAACGTGGCTGAGCTGGACTGACTCAGCTCGGCTGAGTGTTGGGGTCAGGCATCATTTGGATGATGGAAGTGGTGATTGGTAGACCCGCCTGGATCAAGAGAAGTGCCAACCTTGAAGTATAGTGGGATGAAAAGCTGACTGTCACTATGGCACCCTCCCAGGCACAGGCTGTCTACAACCAGGCTGATGTCCTCCTGCTGCTCTGTCCCCACAGCTCACCCGTGGACACCAGGTGGCGCTGTCGTCCATCAGTTATGTCGGCTGCTCGCTGTCCGTGCTCTGTCTGGTAGCCACGCTCTTCACCTTTGCAGTGCTGTCGTGAGTCACCCTCTCCTGGTGTCCTGGGAGGTGTGGGAACTCCCTGAAAATATCTATGCACCCCTCCTCGGGGGTCACACCTCTCTGGCATTGCATCCCCTCCCAGGCTGCATCCCAGTCCTGCTCAAATGGTGCACAAGGTGGGCTCTGGCCACTTTCAGATCTGCAGTGCTGAGAATGCCTGAAAAATATGAAGGGCTGTGAGTTGGGGGCACAAGATGTCGTCCATAGCAGAAAGGTCTTTCCCCTGACCATACACTCGGCTTCTGGTAGATGCAAGCTAGGTGTGGGCAGTTGTAGCCAGCCTCACACCGTTTATAGGGGAAGAGTTTGTTTCAAACTTACAGATCCAAAGGGAAGTTCCATCAATGGCAGAAGAAGCTGGCTCCCTTTCATAAATCCAAGTAGAAAGACACCATCACACAGCCCCCCAGACAAGAGCAGAGGCAGCAGCAAAACAGCAGGGGGCGGGGCAGAACTCACACCACTCTGCCTACCATTAGGCTGGAAATCAGATCTGTCCCCAAACACACCTTAGGGCTGGAGCCCAGGATCTATCCGCAGTGACACCTCCTCCAGCCAGGCAGCTAGAAATCTAAGTTACAAGCTTTAACAAAGCACCTGAGTCTATGGGGGGGCATACATTCAAACTACCCCAACAGGCATCTTTGACTGTCCCCCTCCTCAGCAAGCCATGACACTAGGCTTTAAGGCAGGGACTGAACCAAGGCAGGCACCCGCACATTTGGAAGGGGATGGTCGATAACCAAGTAAATGAAATGCTTTCACGCACCAGCCACAATGGGTCGTGATGCTCTGAGCAGCTGAGGACAGGAGGTGGGAAGCTGTCCCTAAGGGTTGGCTTCAGCAGTGCCAGGCTGTGCTCTGCCAGGAGAAGGTTGGCTTCAGGGAAACGACAGGTCCTACAGCCATCCTCCTACACCCAAATGGTTCCCTCCCTTCCTGCTGTCCCTAGCTGATGTCACTGGGTGTACCTTCTGCTGATTCCAATATGGTCTTCCACATAGAAGGGAGAAAGGACCCAGTGAGCAGGAAGGGACAGACAGCAGTGTGTCAGCAGGGGGCAGGCAGACTGCACAGGCCTGAAGGAGGTTTTGAAAAGATCAGGGATCCTGTCTAAGAGTAGTAGGGAGCCACTTAGGGTCCCCACAGGAAGCAGCAGCAATCAGGTGGGTTTGGAAAAGATAGCCATGTCTAGGAGGGGTGAGGAGCAGCCATGGTGGGGGCAGGGCTCGGACACTGGGCTGCTCTGGGCTCCAGGCCTCACGTCCCAACTCTGTTCTTAGCTCTGTCAGCACCATCCGGAATCAGCGGTACCACATTCATGCTAATCTGTCCTTCGCCGTACTGGTGGCCCAGGTCCTGCTACTTACCAGCTTCCACGGGGAGCCCGGCACGGTGAGGAGGCACCCACCCTTGTCCTGCAGCTCTTCTGCACCCAGGTGCCCTTCTGCCCTCTCTGCTGAGGTCACCCACCACCTCTTATTGGTCCCAGCTTAGAATTCAGATCAGTGATTTGTCCCCACACCAACAGGCTATGGCTCTGCGGGGGAAATGGAGGGTGATTTGCGTAGGTCCTTTCCTGGCTCTATTGGGAGGGGTCTTGGGGCGGGCACCCCTCAGACTAAGCAATGGGAAGAAAGTGAAGCCGCGTGGCCAGAGCTGGCCAGGAAATGGATGGACACGGGGCGACGAAGACAGCACCCCGCTGCTCACCTGCACTGTTCTTGGATCCCAGGTGCCGTGCCAGGTGCTGGCTGCGCTCCTGCACTACTTCTTCCTGAGCGCCTTCGCCTGGATGCTGGTGGAGGGGCTGCACCTCTACAGTATGGTGATCAAGGTCTTTGGCTCAGAGGACAGCAAGCACTTCTACTACTACGGGATAGGCTGGGGTAGGTGGCAGGGGTAGGCCAGATGCAGGATGGAGGGAATGGTCAGTAAAGGGGGGTGGGGTGGGACAGGCTCTGATAGAGATGGGATGTGTTGCCGTGGAGATGGGACGAGGCTGGGTGGAGACAGGGCGGGTTTTGTGAAAGTGGATGAGGAGCAAGAAGGTGGGAAAATTCATTTTCATCTTCATGGTGCTTCCTGGTGGCCCAGGTGGGAGGAACAACCTCAGGTTTAATGAGACAAAATGTCACAGCGTTTGGAAACACGCCCAGTATTCCTGACTTGGCTTGTCCATATGGTAGGCTTTTGCAAGAGCACACTTAGCTTTACTGCTTTTCTGTGGCCCGTTATCCTGAAAGGTGGTTTGGATCCTCGTTCTGCACGCTTTAGCCATAGTAGCTCGTCTCTGTCCGGTGGTAGGAGGAAGCCCGGCTTAGTGAGCAGGAGCCCGGGGCAGTGTTTCTCTCTGTGTGCCTTTGTCTGCATCTCGGATGCTTGGTTTGTGTATCCCTCTGGTCATCTGGAGTATTTTCTGACTTCTTTTTCATGTTTTTCATTGACTCATTGGTTTCCGTGTGTTTGTAGATTTTTCCTTCTACATGACTCTTTGGTCTTTGGCTTTGAATGAAGGAAGGTCTGGGTCACGGCTTGGTAATGCTCCATGTCCTTGGGAGAAAGACGCTCTGTTGTCGGGGGTGGCGTGCTGTATAGTGCCTGCCAGGCCTGGTTGATTCACTGCCATTCAGGTCCTCTCTTGCCTTCATCTTTTCTCTAGCGATTCTGCCCCTTCACCCCCTGTTCCATTGCTTTTTTCCTCCCTTTGGTTCTGCTAGCATTTGCTTCATGTCTTTGGGTCTCTGTTGTTGGGTGTGCGTGCGTTTATATTTGTGTGATTATCATTTTATTTTTATGAAGCAGTCCTCTGCATCCCAGCCTTGTTCTTATCTGTTTTGTGTGATGGTAGCTGTCTCCTGGTTGCTGGCTGTGTGAGGTGTCATACCCATTAATCTACCTTTTATCTAAACTGCATTTCTTATATGCAGGGGATAGTTGGATCTGTTTGTTTTTTTCTTTTTTTCTTTTTACCCAGATGACAATATCTGCCTGCGGATTGGCTCATTGAATCCTTTCACACTCATCACTTCAAGTTTATATGCACATCTGCCATTTCCCTGCCTTCTGTGTCACTCTCTGCTCTCTCTGCAGCCTGATTCCTCCCTTTAGCTTTCTTCTGAATTAAGCACATTTTTTTTGCAACACTTTAATTCTCTTAATGAATTTTTACCAGATTTTCGAGTTGTTTTCTTAATGGCTACCCCAGTGCTTCCTGTGAGCATTTCAGCATATTAAAACCCACCTAGTAATTGCACTAAATTCTAACCCAATGTGGAAGTGTTTCTCTTAAGTAGCTCTATGACCTCATTCCTCTTTCTGTGGTTATTGCTGCATATAGATCTGTGTGGGCCCCCCTGACAGCACATTGCTGGAATATTACTTTACTTAATCTCACATCTCTAAAGGAAGTTGAATAGGGAGATCAAGTGTATGTTTGAAGAAATTTTCATCGTAACCTTCTTGCACACTGTCTGACCATCCACACCCTTCCCTGTGATCGGAGTTGCCATTTGTCACTCCAGTGTGAAAACACGTGTGCTCCAGTACAGCTCTGCCACCTCCACATACATCTCTGTGACTATGAAATGTCACATTTCTATTTGTCATAGGCCTAACAATGTAGCTACATAATGCCATCTTTATATTATTGCTTTTAAACTGAATTCAGAGGAAAAGGAAAACATATCTTAACTGTCTCTTATTATTCTGTATTGGTGCTAGTGTGTGTGTGGCTGTGTGTCTGTCTGTGTTGTATATGTCTCTCTCTCTCTCTCTCTCTCTCTCTCTCTCTCTGTGTGTGTGTGTGTGTGTGTGTGTGTGTGTGTGTGTGTGTGTGTGTCACTTGCTCTCAGCATGGAGAACTCTCTTTTCTGTGTTGGTGGGCTAAAACCAGAAACTCTCAGGAGATGTCTGTTGTTGGACTTTGCTTTAAAAAATAGTTTGGGGCTGGGAACAAAGCTCAGTTGGTAGAACGATTAACTAGCCTGCACAAAGCCCTGGGTTAAATCCCTGCCATTGCATGAACATGGGTGTGGTTGAGGCAGAGAACCAGAAACTCAAGATCATCTTTGGCGGCACAGTGAGTTTGAGGCCAGCCGGGCTATGTGAGATCCTTTCTCAAACACACGAAAAGGTGGTTTTGCAGGACAGGGCTTCTTTTCCTCTTGGTGCCTTGTGCCTCCTCATTGCCCCTGGCTGCATTGTTTGCCACGATGTCAGCCTCTGCCAGTGGCCTTGCATTCGGGGTGGGGTCTTTACCTCTGTCTTCAGCATTTGCACTTTGATGTGTTCGGGCTGTGGGTTTCCACTCTCTGCCATTTGTCTGCAGTGTCTGTAGGTACCTTTCTGCTTTGCTGTCCCCTCTCTCGGTGGGATGGTGACAGTTTCTGGTTTCTCTGAGGACCCTACGTGTCCTTCTGTTGCCTCTCTGCTCTCCAGGTCGCTCGGTCTGTATTGGTCCACCGTGTCCAAGTCTACGGAATTCCTCTTGTCATGAGGCTACTATTGAGTTCACTAGTGACCTTTTCAATTTATCCCCTTTCAGTTCCAGAGTAACCCTGTTTTAAAATTTTTATTTTTATTTATTTGTAAGCAGAGAGATACAGAGAGTGACAGAGAGAGAGACAGAGAGAGAGAGAGAGACAGAGAGCATGAGCACGCCAGGGTTTCTAGCCACTGCAAACAAATCCAGATGCATGTGCCACTTTGTGTATCTGATTTACATGGGTACTGAGGAATTGAACTCTGATCATTAGGTTCTAGAAGCAAGTGCCTTAACCACTGAGCGATCTCTCCAGCCCCAGACCAACCTTTTGATTCTTGTCTCTTCACTCTAAAAGATTCTCATCTTCTAACTCTTATCCTCTGCTTGATGAGATGCCACTGTACTTTCCTTCACATTCTCTTGGGAAGTTTGTTTAGTTCTTTGATCATATTTACAATTGCTGCTTTGAAGCTGTCTTTGGAGGAGTCTGACATTCAGCCCCTCACAGGAAGTTTCTGCTGTCTTCCCCCCCCCCCAATGTTCCTGCTTTCTTGTTATGTCACAGAATTTTTCTAAAGACTCACTGTTTCATATGACATGTTGTAGGGCCCTGGATCCTGGTCTTCTCCTCCTGTGGCTTCTTGTTTGCTGGCTTATTGCTGGGGACTGGACTTCTTGAGGCTGGCTTTCCTCTGAGTGAGCTTGTGGTCCCCTCAAGGGCAGAGCCTTGAGCTGACACTTCCTGCCAGAGGCTGGAGTCCTCAACCTGTCATGGTGATATGACATGACATGCTGCTCTTCACAGTGGCCTTTGATCCCCAGAGCTGGTCTCTCCCCAAGAGCAGGCTGGGGTGGAAGAGAGGGCTGGCATAGATGGATGCACTGTGAGCTGGGGTAGAGGAGTGAAAGGGACCCGAATGTCAAGAGCTTCCTGTGGAATATAGCTTCCCAATCAGCTGTGAGTGAGGGATGCTGGTCCTGTCTGCAGGGAAGCCCCGCAGCTCTGGACAGAGAGGTGGGGCAGAGGAGCCAGGGAGGAGACCCTAGAGATTTTCTCATATCGGTTTTTCTTCCCTCCCTCCCTCCCTCCCTGCTTTCTTTCTTTCTTTCTTTCTTTCTTTCTTTCTTTCTTTCTTTCTTTCTTTCTTTCTTCCTTTCTTCCTTTCTTCCTTTCTTCCTTTCTTCCTTTCTTTCTTTCTTTCGGTAGGGTCTTGCTCTAGCCAAGGCTGACCTGGAATTCACTATGTAGTATCAGGGTGGCCTCAAACTCACAATCCTCCTTCCTCTGCCTCCAGAATGCTGGGATTAAAGGCATGCACTAACATACCCGGCTGTGTTTGATTTTTTTAAATTTGTGCACACTCTTAGAAAGTTCACAGGGGCACTGAAAGGACTTAAAAACTCATTTCCCGTGGTCTCACTGGGTATAGTCTGCAGTGCACTAGGCCCTCTGTTTGGATGTGTTCTGATCTCTGTAGCTTCCAGGGTCTCTCTGGGTTTGGTCTGTCAGTGCCCCCAGGCCCTCTGTCTGGACTTCCTCTCACGTGCTTGCTCCCATGGTCTCCCTAGCTGTGGCCTGAATCCCAGGCTCTCTGTCTGGACACTCTTGCCACAGGTCTGGCTTACTGACTGTGCTCGCTCTTACCTGTTGGGGAGTCCCAGCCAGCACAGTGGCCCTGCTTCCTGCCAGCGCGTTGTGTGCAGTTCCGCACCTGCAATTCCTGCAGTTGTTCTAAAACATGGACCAGGCATCAGGGCCCTGGTGCTTGTTTCTGCTTTTCTACAGACAGAGTTCATTTTCCCAGCTTTCATTTTGCAGGGTTAGATTAACCATATTTGCTTTACGTGCTTTCGGGTGGCAAACGTCATTTATTTGAGGATGAAGTGGAGGTAAATGATACATCCCCTCGGGCTTCTCTGGGGAGAATGGGACAAGGGACGTGGGCAGCAGCCACCTCCTGACTGCCGCTGGCCTCTCAGCGGGATCCTGCCAGTCTGTGCGGTCCTGCTCCCGCTTCACTGCGCAGAGTTGCCCATGAATTCTTTCACATACCCTGGTCACAAAGCTGATGCCCACTACTCTCCACCCCTCACTGAGGCTGAGTAAGAGTGTCCTGCTCCTTCAGTCCTCCTGACTCCCCGAGAAGAAGGCTATATCATTCTCGTGATTTCTGACTTCAGCTAGGAAGGATCTAGAAGTTGGCATGGCCAACCACCTGTGTCCTTATGCTTCTTTATGAAAGCTAGTCATGCAGCCAGGGAGAAGCCAGTGAACAGGACTGTCCGTGTTACTTTCGTGATGGGGGTGTGAGCATCTGATATGATGGATGTAAGCGTATCCTAACTCCATCCAGCCTTGGGGGATGTTGTATTTGACCTGCATGACGATGGAGAAAAGGCCATTATTTAACACTATTTAAGCACTGAGGGTCTTTACATAGAACAGCAAAGTCCTTTTGCAAAATGATGTTTTAATCTGTGCTTCCCAACGTGGCTAGAGTCAGCCACCTCTGATGCCCACACACTCGTGTGGTCTTTGCAGGGCTCACATGGGCAGCCATCATACAAGCGCTCTGCAAACAGAGCACCAGGCAGCTCTGACACTCACAGCCTCCATCCATCTTCCCACCAGCCTTCCCTTAATTACTTTCCTCGGCAGCCCACGAACTATGTCCTTCATCAGGCCTAGTTGGCTTTGGGCCCAAGTACAGTCAGTCTGCAGGCAGCGAAGTTTCTCACCCTCAGCCCCTAATGAAGGAGCTCCTGGAGCTGACCCAGAGCAGAGACCCCGCTGTAGGCAGAGCCCCAGGGAGACATCAGCTTCTCCCCTGGATCTCACCCTCCAGCTCAGAATCAGAGGCGATTCCAGCTTCCCAAACCCAAAGTGATGCTACAGTGACAAACAGCCTCCCACCCTCATCAGCTTTAAACAAACAGCAAGCACCGACTTTCTGTTTGTAAGACATAATGGGCCGGTGCTGGTGGGGAATTAAGAGCCCAGAGTGGGGGAGAAGGAGCTGCCTGGAACCATTGCCAGAAGTTCAGTGCTCAGCCTACTAAGAGACAAGTTACTTCTACCCTCCTTGTTGTTCATAATGAGCCTGTGGTCCCACAAGTGGCCCCTCAGTGTAGGGCACACACCTCCTTTTGGACGGACAGTGGCAGGCAGCCTTCTGGGTCCACTGGCTGCTCTGGTCAGTACTCACAGCTTACTTTCTGAGGACCACCTATATCTGTGTCTCAGGAGGCAGACGCTGGGGACAGCCGCAGGCTGGTCCCTCTGAAAAGTCACCCTGCTCCTCAGAGGAGTGCAACTGGACCCAGGGAGCACATGTTTGAGGTGACCTGTCAGAGGGACTCCAGGTGGTCTACAGAAGCAGCTCCCAAGTTTGCTCTGGTTTGGGGAGAATTTCAAATGAGGTCAATGGTGGGAGCGGGTGCCCATCTGAGTGAGTCAGGAAGGCACTGACTGCAGGGCCGCACACTAGACACCCAGGGCCTTGCATCTCAGGTAGTCCTGGCCACACTGCAAGTGGTCCCCTGGTTCTCCATTTCCTAAACAAGAATGCCGAGGCCCAGAGAGGGGCAGCCAGCTCCCTGTGGCTACACAGCAGATCTAGGGTAGCCTCAGGAAGGGGGCCAGATGTCATTTGTCCCCACGGCCATGCTCCTCCCACTCTCCATCTGTCTCTGTAGCCTCTCTCTCATTCTCTCACTGTGGACTTTCCCTTCTTAACTCCCAGCTGGAAGCAAGCTAGAGACACGAAGCCAGATACCCAAAGCAAAGCTCCCCCCACACCTTAGAAAGTCACCCCCATCTGTCTGCTGGGTTCCAGTTTGCCCTCTTTCCATCCTCCCGGCGGCTTAACAGTCAGAACAGAACAGTGTAAGGTTACGGCCTGGGGTCAGCCTGTAGTCCACCATACCCAGCGGCAGAGGTTGGTCTTGCCATCTGGGGCAACTGCAAGGGCTTGCCAGCATAGATCCACCTTCTGAGACCTGGGTACACCAAGCGTCACGGCGGCATCTGAAGCGCAGACCCACTGCCAATGTTCCTACCAAACACCACGGAGAAGCAGCTTGCAGAACTCAAGTGGCTGAGAGTGACCCAGGTCCACAGCAAGGCCCTGCCCTCCCCCACATGCTGGTTGACCCCTACAGGGGTCCTTGGTGCCCTGAGTGTTTGACTTTACACTGGTTTTACATTTAAAGAAAAGTGTTTCAGAGGCAAGACTGTCTGGGAAATATCATTTCCAAGGGATGAACCTAAAACAAAACACCAATCCTGGTATTTAGAAGGGGGCCATGCAGCCCTCTGCCCACAGGGGTGCTGGAATGCTGCAGTGTGGTACACCCGGCTGGGCAGACCACCCACCCTCTGCACCAGGTTACTTGGAGCCCTGCAATCTTTATTCACTCCGATTTATTGCAGGAATGTAGTTTTTTCATTTCTTTTGAACACCGTCAGAGGAGGCCTGGGAGCTAAGCAGAGAGCCTGCCCTTCACTGGCTGCCTTGCCCCACTGCGGAGCAGACAGAGGGCACCTGACTCTGAACCCCCATGCCCCATGGAGGATGCTGAGCAGACAGAAAGGGTAGAGTTTGCATAATTCATGAGGAATCAGCCTCAAAGTTCAGATGTGTGCAGGGAAGTGGATGACCATGTTTCCAGAACAAATGCATGGATGGCTGAGCCGGGGATACTGACAGATCTGTATCTTCCTCTTGGAGACTCACAGAGGCATTTTTCATATCAATCCAGAGAGGCCAGGGAACTCAGCTGGCCAGTCTCTAAGAGCAGTTTAACCCTAGAGTCCTTTCTTGGCAGAGAGATTGAGCATGCTGGGAATTGATGGTCTCAATATTTTTCTACCTTGTTCTTAGACTTCCTCCCTTCGGCAGCCACTCCAGAAGTCTGACATGTCCTTGCAAAATATTAGACACATTAAATTAGTCGTACTCAGTCTTAAGTATCAGAAATGCAATTCAAACTAGCTTAGGCCTGAAGGGAATTGAACATCTCACAAAGCCAAAAAGGTCCAGGGTGGTGGACTTCAGGTATGGCCTGATCTCTTCAAGGAAGTCAAGATCTGCCTTCCTTTAAAAAAAAAAAAACTTTTTTAAAAAAGTCGTTATTATCGATAATTAGAATCAGTGTATGAGCAAATCTTGTGGTGGTACCCCCATTTCCCTCCTCCCTGTCCCCAACCCACTGGGGGCCCTTCTCGGTGGGCTTATTGGATCAGTCCATGGGGTAGGGGGTTATGGTTAGCTCATGAGGTAGCCTGGTTCACCCCCCCATTTTGTGCATTGTTGCTGAGGGGGGTGATGTCTCTGGATATTCTTCCCCACCATGGTTCTTACATTCTTTCTGCCCCCTCTTCCATTCAGTTCCCTGAGTCTCGGGTGAGTTTTTAAGTCTGTTTTATTGTTGGAATCTTAAGTGTCTCTGGACTTCTGCTTTGGGTTGTGTTGGATATCATTGGTGTCTGTCTCAACGACCTGTTCTGGGTTATCTGACTTGCTGTGATGATAGGTCTCTTGTTTCTCTCGCCACTTTCTCATAGGTTTCATTTGGGGCCTACATAATAGGCTAGGGGTGGTTCATCTCTTGCTGGGTTGTTGGCGATCATTCTGTGTCTTGGTGGAGTTTGGTTGACCTTGCTCTCCCACTGCCTTCTGAAAAATACAAACAGAATCTCCATCAGAGAATGAGATAAGTACAGGTTAAATGAGATAAACATTGCTAATTTGGCAAGATTCTATAGGGTGCAGCCTCTCTGTAGTTCTTTGGTAGTGGGAATTTTCCTTTGGAAACCAAGATTTTGGTCCTCATATGATTTTGCCCTGGATCCTAATTCCAGTTAAGGGTTCTTTGTCACTGAGTGGATCTCTTGGCCAATTTGAAAGCTGTTGATTACCCCCCACCCAGGTTTTGGTGTCACTATTGCACAAGTGATCATTTCTTGAATCAATGATCAATCCCATAGAGCAGTGTGTTCAGCATGCTCGTAAAACTTTTTATTGATAGCTTCCATAATTATAGACAATAAACCATTATGAGTCCCTCCCCATCTTCCCTCATATCTCCTTCCCCACTCAGTCTCTATTTTGTTTCGTGTCATCATCTTTTTCTCCCATTATGTGTAAATATTATCAGGCACTGCAAAGTCATGAATATCAAGGCCATTTTTGGTCTGGAAGATTGCGTTGTAAGCAGCCTACCCTTCCTTTGACTCTTATAATTTTTCCACAATAGACCCTGAGCCTCAGGGTGTGATAGAGATGTCCAAGTGCTGAACACTCCACTGTCATTTCTTCTCAGCACTATGGTATCTTTTGAGTTATCTCAGTGGTCACCGCCATCTGAAAAGGAGAAGCTTCTCTAGCCTAAAGTGAGAGTAGCATTATTAAATGGGTATGCTCATTTTTTTATAAAGTGCTTATGAGGCAGTTTGGTGGGCACAATATACGCATTTAGCCAGACAACAGCAGGCATTACTCCCCTAGGGCTCGTGACCTCCCCCAACATAGACTTTTGACTAGGTCTTCAGTACCAGGCATGGATTCTCTCCCAAAGTGCAGGCCTCCAGTCCAATTAGAGAGCAATTGGTTACCCCCACAATAGACATGCCACTATGGCCCCAGTTGGCACATTTGGCCTGGCTGGCCAGTCTTAAGGCTTGCAAGGTCCACTGCTGTTCACCACCTCTGATGACTTCTCTCTCCCATAGGGGGAGGTACATTTCTTGGAGGCAACAAACAGAAGGATCTTTCCTGTCTTTTAATCCAATCTGCAAGTCTGTCTTTTTGTCAGAGTGTTGAGGCTGTTGATGTTAAGAGTTATTATTGAAAAGTTATATTTATTCTTGCATTTCTTGCTTTTGTATTTTTTTGTTTTTTCTTTACTCTCTTGTATTACCTACTATTTGAATATGGTTTATTTTTTTTCCTGTTTTCTCATGCATGGGTTTTTCTTTCTCTTCAGTCTGAAGGATCCCTTCAAGTATTTTTTGTAGAACTGGCTTAGTAGACATATATTCTTTTAGCCTGTCTTTGTTGTGGAAAGTTCTTCAATTTTATTAGTTTGTCAGATATAATAGTCTTGGCTGATACTTGTTATCTTTCAGAACTTGGAATACATCACCCCAAGCCCTTCTGGCTTTTAAGGTTTGTGTTGAGTAATCTGATGCTATTCTAAAGGGCTTGCATTTATAAGTTACTTGTTGCTTCTCTCTCATTGCCTTCAAAATATTTTCTTTGCTCTG
>PVHP010002438.1:0-42274 GCA_004024765.1 Zapus hudsonius
TGCATGCCTAACAATACCAGGGACTTTTCCTAATATATAAAATCAAGGCACTACCAATTGTGATTTGTGTTTTTATGTTCAAGACTGTTTTGTTAATGTTTCTAAGCTCTTGAGAAGAGATGGAAATTCTACCAGCATCATTTTTTTTTTCATTTTGGATATGACTGAATAAACATCCAAGATTAAGTAAGTCAAGTAGAAATAATTAGGAAAGGGAAACAGGCCCAGATTCTTTAGTTTTCAGTTGCATTACGTTTTATTCCAGGAGCAAAGGCATTCTCTTAGTCTGAAGTGAGACATACTTCCAAAGAAAACGAGGTGCAATCAAAGGCCCTCTTGTTCACTTTCTCCAGTGAGCATAGCCCATCTGAGCCAGCCATATTTATGTATGCTCTGGTTGGGGTTCCTTTGTTCTCCCAGAATCAAATGCCACCAAAATATGTTTCTGAAGAAAGTCAGAAGGAAAGACAAGCAGGAATTTTTTTCTCCCCGAGGTTTAGGGTTTATTACCAGAACATTCTTATCAAGTGTTCTCTATGACACTTTGAGCAATGTGGACCTCAGGAATTAACTCAGTGCCAAAATGATTAAAAATAATTATAGTGAATTAAACTATTATATTAATTACAATTAATTTTCAGTTAAATCTAAAATTGTATCCCTAGGGAATTCCTCGGCAATGACATTTATGAAGTAGCTTTCGCATATCATAGGTAATTAATTTCCAACAATTTGCTATAAAATTTGTTTGCATTGGGAATAACCAATTTGCAAAGAGGAAATGAAATAAAAATGAAAACTTAGAAAAAAACTGGCATGGGGAGATATCTTTTTGGGAACATGACTTCTAGTTGGGTATCCGGAGCATTTTATGTACTGATATCTATTTGGTTAGCCATGATTTTAAAGGCCAAACTTTTATCCAAAACTGACTGATGATTAGGTACATATGCCAGAGTATATCTTAGTAAGACACATGAGAAAACATTGTCAACAAAGACAAAATGATAGTCACTTAGTTTAGAATAACACCTGATTGAGAACTGTTCAGAATTTCCAAGGGAAGAGGAACAGGAAGTCCCATAATCCTGCCTGCTTGATCCATACTGGTGGAGTGCAAAAGATTTACACCATCTTCTGTGATCTACTGTGATTAATGAACACTTGGACCAACCCTTTCATTGTATTCAATTTCAATTAAGCTTCAAAGTACAATACTCAACTGCATAGCAATACTGCCTCCCAGGGTATCAGTTCAGCCTCTGTTGAATCACTTCCTTGCTACTCAGTACCCTTCAATGATAAACAACAGAGCCATAAGAAAGCTCTGTGTATATGTGTGTGCTTGTGCACAGGTCGTGCAATGAGAAAGGAGAACATGAGAGGGGAGGTTTAGAAAGGGGGGAAAGAGATGGTAGTGAATACATGTGACACAAAAACAGAAAGGTGGATCATCTGTGGTGAGGAAGGAATCAGCCAGAGTAGGGAGGGGCGGGCAGCAGGGGAAGAGGACAAATTTTAAGTATAATGACACATATGTATGAAAATGTCATGATGAACCCTATTACTTTGTATGCTAACTTAAAATTAATAAATGAAAGACATGAGAAAGCAAGAAAGTTTTGCTTCAAGTTGTCCAATTTGCACCCACTTGGTCCTCAGAGCACATGGAATAAATTCGCTTACATTATACCTTTATAGTTTTTTAATATTTGTGGGGATTCAAAATTTTATAAGACCATAGTATTTTGGCCTGGATATTTGGTTAAGCTAAGTCATCAGCCCTCCCATAGCAGGTATTCTTCAAACTGAACATCAGAAGGTTTTGAAATGTTTGTTTGTTTATTTGTTGTTCTTCAAATCAATGATAACAGGACACTAAAGTAAGAAAATTGACACATTCTAGCATTACAAACTATGATTCAACAAATGTGCAGCCCTAGGCAGGTCTGCTCACTTTCCTCAATGCCCTTGTGTAGGATGAGGATAAAATCAGAGTTACTTTGGTTGCTTGGAGAGCTGAATGAGATAAAGTATAGAAAGTACTTAACCCCTTGTTTGATGCACAGAATCTGCTCACTAAAATGCCAGTTCCAGCTCTGATGCAGTATGTTCTTCTATTCATCACCTCAGTTACTCTTAGTAATGGAGTTCTCCATACAATTAATATCCAAACAGTAATACAGTGAATCAGCTGTCTGACCAGGAGAGACAATAGAATCAAACATCTCCTGTTTTATACTTCTAGATTTTCTATTTTCTCCATTAATACAGCCTAAAACAGCCTTTTAAAATACACGTCACTTATTCATTCATTCGTCAATCAATCAGCTATTTACTGAGTCTTTACTTTGCGCCTAAAACTGTTAGTTCTAAGATACAAAATAGTACATAATGCAACACAACACTTGCCCATGTAATGCATGTAGTGCAATTTAAATACAACATCATCAAATAAAACTCCCGTATCTGTGTTCATATGTGGTATGATTTTCAATACCTCTTTATGTTGGAAAGCTAATTCTTAAAGCTCCCCTGATGTTTACTGATACAACCCCCCCTTCTTTTAACACAACTGGGTACCACCTGTCCCCCTTAAGTGCTATTTATAAACTTGATACATGTTCTTGCACTAATGATGATGCTACTGTCCAAGAGGTATCTGTGAAAAACAGCCTATGTCATTAATAATCACTTAAATAATTGCTCATCTACCATATGGATCATAAAACAGTACAGTGTTGGTGTTGGACTCAGACTACCTAGATTTAAACTTTCATACCATTACTTATGAACTATATGACAGTTGTGAAAAGGTTGTTTAATATCTTTTTATCTAGTTTTCTTTGTATGGTGTGGGTAATCATGACATCTAACTTACAAGGTTGCCAACAGACAATGGGAATTAAGACCTTTCACCAATTCATAGTATATAATCAATGCTGAATGCGTGATACCTGCTATTTCCATGAACTATTATATTTTCCCTAATATTTATTGTGAAGTACTGCAATATTCTAGAATATTATTTTCTTCATTGTTCTCGTCCAGTTTTTGGACCCTTTTTCTCTCTGTCAACTTTTCCTCTCTCATAGTGTAGCACCATCACAAAGAAAACGCCTAGAGCATTTAGGTAAAACAGATCCAAGTTCAGATCTTGTTTCTGCCACCTTTGGCTAGATATTTAACCTCACGAGGCTTTAGAACTTTCTTTTGTACAGTCTGGTAAGACCATGAACTCTGAAGGATTAATACAAGGTGACAAGGTAAAATTGTTAAAGTTGTTTACAGTTATTGCGTACTGAAGAAGCAGGAGAAGAAGCTGTAGTGATTGCTATGCTTCCAAATACTTGGGACCTACTCATCCTCAAAACCAAAGTCAAGGACAGTGTTAAGACACGAGGGCAGGTTTTGAGGATGAATGTCACCCTGTGTTCTTCTATCTCAAAGAAGAGAGGTAGCATTCACTCTCCCGGAATGGGTAAAAGCAGAAGAGAAAACCACGTCAATAACAAAACATTTTCAGAACAACTTGAGGATATTAAAATTTCATCTAATGTCCTATTTACTGAAATCTGTATGACCATCTATTCCTGTCCTGGGCAGATATGGGGAGTTGAGGTTCCAAAAAATGTTGCCATCAGAAAGGCATGTAGCTTGTGCTCTTTTTTGTATTGCTACATTTACAAAGTCTCCATTTTTTGGAGAGAGAGAGAGAGAGAGAAAGAGAGAGAGAAACTGCTATAGTGAAAGACATCCTTGCTTATGGTCACAGTCTGGTTTCATCAGGAGGCACATCTCTAATCAGAACATTAAACTTCATTCAAATAGAGAGATGTTAATATGGAATTTGTTATTGCAATATCCTCCTTCACCCTTTGGGGCCTGGACATGGGATTGTGAAGACGTGAATAAGAATAAAGGGCTTACTTTTATTATAGCTTCATAAATTCCTGTGACATAGGCTCACTGTACTAATGTGACTATGTACATTCTATCTCATCTGTTCAAGCACAGTGTTTTTATTTCTTTTCAAGTATTCTCAAGGTTTAATTAAAGCAGCCAGCTATCTAGTAATTACTTCCCCTGTCCATCTCTCCAGCTCCACATTGTCTTCCCTTGAATTGATTTCTGACTCCAGTCCCTGTCCGAGCTATAGTTGGGGAAGTGTGGGGAGGGACTAATTACAAAAATCTGAGGATCTCATTTTTTTTTCTTCTTTTCATGTAATTAAAATGGATTGACTGAAAAAAGCTTTAATGCTGATTTTAATGTGCAAGAGTGTTTGGGCAATTTTTCAAATGCCCGCTAATAAAAGTTGAAGGCTGTGATTTCAATGGTGAACACTTGCTTTTTTGCTCTCCCATCCATCCCACACTTGACAGTCAATTTAACTTTCCTCAAGTACATCACTGATAAGTCCCTTAGATTCTTTTCAAAAACATTAGCCAACACCCAAACTCCTGGGCTTCCACAAACTGGCTCTCCCCTGGCTATATGGCTTCGCGGCTCATGAGCTGTGTCCTGCTGAGATGCTCTTCCCTGCAATGTTCATCTGCAGTCTCATTCTCTGTATGTCTTCACAGCTGTTAGCACATGTCACCGACTCAGCAAGGTCTCTTCTCCTTTGTTTCCTTAGATCTTTCCATTCTAAAATCTTTATTTCCCCCCATTTTCCATTCCAATAATAAGTTCCTTTATTTTTGTGACTACATTTTAAATGGTTATTGAGACTGATATGCCTGTGTGTGTGCACATGTAATTAAGAAGACAGAAAAGGTATTTGTAAGCAGAACCTCCTGACCAGTAGATCTTATCACCTACAATGGATCCTATTTTCATACAAAAAAAGTACTCTATAAATGTTTGCAGGAAAACATGAACAAATGACTGAGTGGAAAAGACATCAGTTAATAGCTGTTTAGGACTCATTAATCCATTGCCATATTTTAGGGCAGATCTCAAAGATAGAATCATGCCTTTATATGATTCGAGGGGAAGAACAGGAAAGCATGTGTCAAAAATCAGTTAAGAGTAAAATACTAAATAGCCAACTGAAATCTCAACAGAGGTTAAAAGAACAAAAAAACCAGGTCATTTGGGAAGTTTAATCTTGGTCTCTGCTGATGAAAACTTTTACTAGATGATACTATTCACATTAATATAGTGCCTCTGGGAGTGTACAAATGAGCAATCTTTCCAACAGTAAATGCTGAATTATTATATTTGTACTCAAGCTTCATATCTCGCACTCATCTGGAAGGGCTGGGAACAAATCCAATTTTTTACCTTACATTTAAAGATTCTATGTCTAGCATGCATGTGGTAAATAGAACACAGTAATTTAAAGCTAAATTGATCCCCAGCTTAAATCCTAGCCCCCTTGCTGTACAGGTTTACCAGCTGAGATTCCGGGTCTAGGCTAAATAAGTGACCAGACCAATTTGATCACTGTTTCACATTCAGCCTTCTCGATATCCCTCCTATCCCCTGCCCAAGATAATGCTGCCAAAAAATCTTTGCCATGGACAGAAACATTTCACTGAACCATCTTTCCTCACTCTTGCCAATTTTGTGATGCTAAGAATCAAATCTAGGGACTCAAGTGTGCTAGGTAAGTCTGTACCAGAGAGCTGTATCCCCAGCCCTCCTTGCTCATGTAGTTACAGTTGGACATACATCTCACAACTTTTTGGTGGATTGGTGGGATAAGGCTGTTTTCCTTAACCATCAGAAAGGTGGTGTGTCTCAAAGAGTGTGTCAGAGCAAAGCACAGACAGGGTCTTGATTCCACTAGAACTTTCCTCCAGCCTGAGCTGCCTCTGCCAAGTCACCTTGATGTTGAGAGTCTACCATCCCTATGGAGATGGTGACATTCTTCTTACTGTCATCCCTGCAATGAGCCCAATCCCGTCTCTAAACCTTGACCCACCTAAAAATACAGGTTCAAGGGAAGGGTGAGGAAGATGATGAGGGGTGTGAAGGTGATATCTAAGAATACTCTCAGACATCAGTCCTGCTGCTTCGGCAGGTCTGGAAGAGAGAAGACCAGATGAGAATCAGAACTGCATGTCAGTCATGTCAAGACTGTTCTCTGTCTTTGAGAACCTGAACCCTGCTCTCTTCCTCACTTGTCTGCCACTTGCAGGTGGGTTAGAGAGTCACCACGGTCTGCTGTGTCTAACTCCGCTCTCCAATGCTCTGGGCTTCATGTTGCTTGTCTGTCATAATTATCAGCACCCCCTTGGGAAGATGCTATTATTGGAAATAATTTTACATTCTGACACGGCAGGAAGCTAGCACAAGTTGTAGCTACTTCTGATCTCTGCAAAGAGCCCTGTGTGCTAGAAACCACTATAAAGAAATGTATTAAAGAAACGTTCTTCCATATATGCTGAGGGAAGAAAAAGTGCCTTAAAAGATGTGTTTCTTTTTCTTCCCCAGCAATTTTCCAAAGTGGAACTTAGGAAGACCGAGGTTGTAAAGAGTCAGCAACCCACATTTCAAGTCAGTGTGAGAGCCTTATTTTTAAATCTGACTTTAAAAGAAAAGAAACTCAGTTTTTTTTTTCTTAAATCGGAAATTTCCCTGCCACTCACTGGGTTCAAGTAGAACACATCTTCTAATCCACGGGAAGATAATCTTAAAAACAGAAAGTCAAGACAACCAAGAAATCATAAACCATCCTACTAAGGATCTAATCCAGAGAATTCAAGTCGGTCCTTTACAGCAGAAAACAGAGTTTGCTGACAATGAAAAGTGTGTGCCCATATAGAATTTCCCTAGTAATCAAACATTAAGAAAAGATAGGATGTGGAATATAAATGACTTAATTTTTCCCTAGTACCCTCTCGATCAAAAAAAATCTCTATTGTATCAAGGAGACACCACCAGTCTTCCCCCTCCCCAATTCTAGTACCAAGCAAATTCCTTGGTCTTGCACGTCATGACCATAGCTGAGACGATGTCACAATGACAGCAAACAGCCAACTTTCTAATCAGTTTCAAAGTGTGTTTTGTTGCTTCTCACTGATGCCACTCAAAGGAACTGGTCACTCGTGGTCACAAAAGTTTTACAACAAATTATACGATTACATTCCTTAAACACATCTGTCCATTACTAATCCTCTCTTGCCAACATCCCTTTCAGAGAAAAATTGCAGGCCTGCATGGTGCCTGATTTATATTTCATTTTGAGAACAGGAAGTAAAAGGATTAAAGTTAAGGATTAAAACACTCTTTACTACAGTTTTTTTTTTCCTTGTCCTGAATGGCTTCCTGGTTGCCATGGCTACTCTTCACTGGTCCTTAGCCCCAATGCATGTCTTTTTGCATTAATAAAATATTTTAAATTAGACTACATGAAAAACAATGGGGTTCGTTGCTTTTCAGTTCATTTGCTCTTGAAAGAATCAGCTAGAATTTTTGTTAAATTGATTTTTCATTTTCCTTTTATTAGTCGTTTCACAGGGGAAACTTGAATTAAAAAGAGTACAGGGGCAATCTAAAGATAAACAATGCACAATTCAGAATCATCCAGCAGGGGCACAGAGACTAACTCTGATACTGACTTGATCCTTTGCTTACAAACCAGTGTTTGAAGGAGGATTAAGAGTCCCTGGGAACTTCTCAAATGTTGCAATACCACAGAGCATGTAAAAGTCAAAAATGCACGTAAATGCAGTGTTGCAATTCCAGATTGGAAATACCAGGCAGGAAATGAAGGACTGAGGTTTCCACTACCACCAAGTTAACATAACCGTATCCACATAAATACCACTGTTTGTACCCATGTCCCCGCTGTTCCTGGTGGCCCCAGCTCATAGGAGTGTGGCCAGAAAGGTGAAACCAACACATGCTGTTGGGATTCCGATGTCTCTGTGAGCAGGGTCCACGCCATGCCAACTGAGGTGTCCGGAAGAAAGGGGGACAATGACAAGTGAAAAGAAACAAGTGTGTTTGAGCTGTTCTTTCATTTTAGAATATAATGCCTACATTCCTTAAATAAAAAAAAAAGGAAAACTGAGGAGACAAAAGCAGTACAATTGCATTGTAACTTCTAAAATATCTAGCAAGAGAAGATTCAGTACAAATTGTAGAATGACTTCTAAGCACCTTATGCCTGCAACTGGGACTTCCTCTTTACTGTCATTCACTGGGTTCAAGTCTTTCTTTACTCCAAGAAGCGCTCATCCATACCCAAGCACCCACATTATTTCACATTCTTCCAACCCCATACACACTCCCATTGAAACTGTTCTCCTTGTAGAGGCCCCACAGAGGATAGACACAGCCCCTTCATGAGAACTGGGAAGACACACCATACTCATAAATGAAGGGGAATGAAGAAACAATTACACTGTCTTTGCCATTTAACAAGGGACCATTTTTATATATTATTGTGGGGTAATCTCTTAACTGGCGAGAATGATTTTAATGGTGACCATTTTATGCCTTGTGGAGATTAAATCTAGATCTGTGCTTGGTAAGGAATACTCATAAACCCCGAGACAGCCGATGCTATGCAGGGACAGAGCTCTACAATTTTCAATAATGTGTGTGGGAGTGGACAGAGGAAAATACAGACTGATAATGTTCTTTCCCTTCTGCACCCTCCTCTTATTTTAGGACAACCTGAAGGCGATGGTGGCCCTGGAAAGGGTTGGGTAAGTATATGTCTGTCCTGTACATTTGCCATCAGGCTGGGCCTGCTGTTAGTTGCTGTGCTGTCCAACACAAGAGTAAGCCTATCAACACTTCACTATCAGTGGGGGAAGAACACACGAGACAGCAGAATGGCTAATGGCAGCAAATGGTGGCTGGGAGAATAGGAGCATGGGTTTCAGGATTGTAACTGATAAGCTGCCTGCCCAAGATCCTGCAAGCAACCCTAATTTAATTCACAGGGTTTAAAAAAGGTGTGAAAGTAAGATGAGGATGAATGAGGAAGAAGAAGGGTGTTAATGGGAGGAAGAGGGGACAAGAGGATAATTGGAATAAGATCAAAAAACATTATGTACATGTGTGGAAATTGTCAAAAATATAAACCATAATTTTAAAAAAGGACCCACTGTTAAGAGACAATACTGTTGGGGGGGTGGTACTCTCAAGTTGTCATGTCTCGTGAGCCGGGGCACTGGCTGCCTTTCTGGACCATCTTTAAAAAGATATTTATAAACCAAACAGCTTTGGAAACCAGGACAGTGTCTCTGTCTTGCTCAAAAGGCAGATGTACTATGTTCATTATAAAAGATTCAAGTTCTATGAGCTCAGAACTCCCTCCTATTAAAGGGCCCACTGGAGTGTGCCTGGCCTTCTTCAAGTTACCTTGTGGGAACTTGGTAAACTGTCCAAAGAAAATGACAAAACTGTGGCTTTCTACTTCTCCTGCTGTGACTAACACACTATACTTTGTCTCTGACACAGGATGATCACCCATGAAACTACAGCAGGCCAAACTACTTGTCTGCATCAAGGGTAGATCTCTTTTCAGTTCCTGTCACCTAGGATGACCACCCATGAAACTACAGCAGTCCAAACTGATGTCTGAACCAAGGGTAGATCTCTTTTCAGTTCCTGACACCGAACCCACAGGGTCATTTCTAGGATCTGAATGGCCCAGGTTAATTTTTTGTGGGGTTCTCGCCTATAGAATCAGCCTAAGCCACCCAGAATCTGAGCACAGGCACCACTATAGAGGTCCAATTTCAAGTCAACATCATCCATGATGACAACAGATATGCTCAAGAATACTCCACAAATGAGTCCAACAGCTTGGAGAATTCCCTGAAGAGGTCTAGGATCTGGTGTCTCTCCCAGGAACTGCTGGCCCAGCTACTACAATGAAGGCTTGGACAATTCCAGGGAAGACAGTACCAAGCACGGGACTGTCCCATTCTATCTCACAGAAGGCCATGTATGGCAAAAACATCTGGGAGTGAGTATCATACCAAGAACTTATTGAAAAGTGACAAAACTGTTCATGTTGGGAAATCAGAACAGCACAGTAAGGATGGAGAAGACAAAGGAAGGCTGTACAGGTGAGGTCAGAACTCAGTTTGAGGGTAAGAATACTTAGTAAAGGTCTACTATCTGCAGAATTATTAATATGAAATGGGATGCCCCACCTGGGTGGCAGCACTGGCCCTGACACAAAAGAGACCTAGAAAGTTCTGAGGAACATATCAAATGCATGGCTCTACCACCTTCTCCAACAGAAAGGCACAATAATCATTACTATACTAACCCTGTAGAATTGTAGTGAAGATTTAACAATAAAGTAAGCATGAAAATTGGTCCATACAGATATTTGATGGTTTCAGTAAGTTATTATTTCATAAAGGAAGAAGGAAATGGCTAATGATAGCCATTATGTTCGTATTAAAGTTTTGAGTGCCAGTCCACCCTTCCTTGCTTTCACTCTTGGCGCTGTGTGGTGGCCTCTGGTCAAAATCAAGCTTACCAGTGTGAGACAGAGGGGCTCATAATTGAACTATATCATGACATGGAAATTGCAAAATTTGTTACTGACATTTTCTGTATAATCATCAAACTTTAAAAATGGAGAGAAGATTGGATCCTCCTGGCTTGCTATTTTTAGTGCAAATAAATAAAATTGTATTTCTGTATTTGTTTATATAAAAATGAGAAAATGGAAAGGAGACCTTATTTTGGTGTGTGTATGGTACACACATGTGCATAGGCCAGAGGAAAACATTAAGTAATCTCCTTTATCTCTCTTCTATATTATTTCTCGGAGAGAGTATTTCATTAAATCTGGAGCTCAAAACAGAATGGCTGACCATGGAGCCCTGGCAATCCTTCTGTCTCCAACCCCTTCGCACTGGAATTCCAGGCATGTGTAGCCATGCCTGACTTTTTATATGGATTCTGGGAATCGAACTCAGGTCCCCGTGCTCACCAAGCAAGCACTCTTTCCCACTGAGCCATCTCTCATCTCTCCAGCCCCAAAAGAAGCCTCCTGCTCTACAATGTCAAAATGTGATTTCTATCCAAAATTCACCTTATTCAATGTATGTTTTGTAGGCTAGACCAAGGAACTACTGAAAAATGGATTTTCCTGTCTTTCATGCCCAGCCAGCTCTCTGCTTGTTTTCCCTGTTCACTCCTTTTTCAGTTAGGTGATGACCTCAGAGACACAGAATAAGGAGAACTCCCATGGCAGGAACCTTAGTATTGGGAGGCATCCCCCCTGTAGGATTTTGCAGCACACCTGGCCCCGCGTCTGAAAACAAGTGCAGCCTATGCATTGCAAAAGGGGGGCTGTGTATTAATCTTTCAAGTTGAGGTTGGAGTTCCATAGCTACCTGCAGTGTGCACCTCAAAGTGAGGAGAGTCAATGTTTTATTTACAGCACTCCAAATAAAGTGTCCTTCTCATGTCACGGAAAAAGGAATAAGCCCTCCTTGCTGAGCACTTCTCCATACTCTGAAGTGCAAGTTTTTGGTAAGTCCACTCATGTGCATGATGTCATCAAGCCCTGCAGAGCCCTGTGGAGGAAGGTCCTTTATATGTGAACCCAAAGCTCAGAGAAGGGAAGGGAAGTCATCTTCCCCAGAGTCTGGGGTGAGATTTAGACTTCCACAGCAGTTCCAAATTCTTCCTTGTTATCTCACAAGAAACATGTCAGAAACATCACTGACAAAAGAAGATGGCGTAAGGAGAACACAATGGTGGAACAACAGGTTGGCCTTCCTTCATAAGAGCACAATGAAAACCAAAAATCTAAAAATTGAGACAATAAAATATATCCAAATAAAATTTCTATGAGTAAAATATCCATGTGGCAAATCAGAGTCATTGCTCCCCTCAGTAACAACACAAAAAGGCTGGGGGGTGGGGTACTGGCTACCTCTAGAGCAATTCATAGCCTCCTACCCCATGGACTGATGGCAGTATGATCAATGAGGAGAATCCCCAGTGGATTGGGGACAAGGAGGAGGGAAATGGGGGTACCATCGTAAGATTTGCTCATACAATGTATCTAATAATGGATAATAAAGATTTTTCTTAAAAATGAGGGTCTGGAGAGACGGCTCAGCAGTTAAGGTACTTGCCTGAGGAACCTAATGACCCGGGTTTGATTCTCCAATACCTACGTAGAGCCAGATGCACAAGGTGGCACATGTGTCCAGAGTTTGTTTGCAGTGTCTGGAGACCCTACCCTGATCTCTCTCTGCATGTAAATAAATACCAATTTAAGAGAGAAAAAAATGATGAACTACTAAATATTTGCAGTGTGTACAATAAAATAATTAATATCCATTATATATAAAGTTACTGCAAATCAATATAAAATTCTCACAAGAAATATCAGAAAAGGTCATAGACATTTCATGAAATTAAAGCTCAAATGGCAAGTAAATGTTGAAAAAATAATCAAATTCACCAGTAATCTAAGAAAAGTCCTCACATCAAGAATTCATCAATGTTGTTTTTGATCTATACCCCCAACCCCACCCCACGCTCACACATTTACCTCAGGCAGTAAAGTGCAAGAAAAGATTTGGCTTTCAGGAGTCCAAACAGGGATTTGAGTAACTTGTTATAAATTTTTGGAAAGATAATTCAGCAATATGTTATGAGGAATTTGTTGTAAGCATTGTTAGATATGTACTAAGATCTATATATCATATGTAATATATAATTGTTCATAGTAGTAAAATATTTTAATGTCTGAAAATAATATATATATAATCCTTAAAATACAGATACTAAAAATAGGCACTACAAGGAAATATATTAACTACATACTATAAAGTAAAAAAAAAAAAAGAACAGAGACGCACTTAGAGATGATAGAAAAAATATGGAAATAAGGCTCTAATGTTAAGTTATTGCATCACATTGATTCTAAAATATTTTCACATCCCTGAAATTGTAGTAATAGTGCCTTGATTTCAAGGAAAATGTGCATATAGTCTCATTTTTACTCAAAGAGGTACTTATGTAGTCACTATAAAAAAAGTATGAACTCTGAATAGGATCATGTATTTATTTTCCTTTCCCTTGCTTCTGTTTTTCTTTTTGTAGAGCTGGTGATTGAACCCAGGGCCTTATGCATCCTACCACTGAGCTATGTTCCCAGCCCAGAGCATGGTAACCCAATTACACTGCTGCTGCTACCTCACTGGTATTCTTTCATAGGGTGGTATGCCAAAGAGGAAACGCTGAAAATAATTGCTGGGGGCAGATGGAGGATGAGAATAAAGCCCAGAATAAGAAAGAAGAGAGTGAAAGAGCTGACAGAAATAGTCAGGGAATCAAGGTTCTAAGTCTACACAAACACTACCACCAAAAATACTTGCCAATGTGATTATGGATGCACAATTTACACTAGGAAATGGAGGAAGCTATATTAATTCCCCAAATTTCAATGAAGCAAGAAAAGGACAAAGACAATAAATGTAACAGGTGACTAGAAAGGTTATGATTGGAAAGATTCTAGAAGAATCTAAAATTGGTGAGCAGTAAATGCAAGGAGTCAGTAAGACTAGGATGGAGGCTACAGAGATCATTTCACAGTTAGATACCATTCAGGGAAAACCACACATAATAAGCCCAGATGCAACAAGATACTTAGCAGTCTCTCCTGACAGCATCTTGAAAGACTGAGAAACCTACAATTGATGGTGGCACAGCTGGGTGTAGTCACAGTTGGATGAACCACTGTATCCAAAGAACGTTGATTAATGGAAATATGCCAACCTAACTAATTGCCTTGTCTTCTTTCACCCTTAATCTCTAATTCATTCCCCCACATTACCACCATAATTATCTTCCTAAATCATAGATCTGACCACAGTCTATGCTTAACAACTTAGCAGGGCATATACGTACCACCCATTAGTATCAGTTCCCTTGCCAACCTCAATGGCTGCCTCAGTAAGGATCCTTGCACATTTTACAAGACCCCTGGCTCAAATTGTGTTCTTATAGCCCCAGAGAAATGGAGAACAGAGTTTAATGTGATGGATCTGCTCAGAAGCCTTCAGAAGATCATTCAGAAAACTTCCTCATGCCATCTTAAGCTTTCCAACTTTCAAGAAAATCTTTGTTGTCACTGTTACTTAGGAAGTCTGATATGTCCATACATGCTTTCTACTACAGAGTGGAAGCCCGAAGGCCTTCCTTCCTGAAACACCTGCCACAGGCTTAGTTCCATCTTCCAAGGATGTTGCTTTTTCAAAAGTGACCTTGCTGGCATGTGTGGAAGTGCCGCATTCATAGTGCAGATTCGCCACAAATCGGCCCAAGAGCTCGTAGCCTTAGTGAGACAGCTTCTATCTGTAATCCCGTAACAGTTAACTCGAGCTACTCAACAGACAGAGGAAACAGTGAGCATTTCAGACATCACATGACACCTTGCGAGTTTGTACAGAGAGCTCTGGCTTGCCAAGTGGGAGAAAAATCTTTTGCCAAAACATTTTGTGGAACGCCAAGATTGCAAACAGTGTGTCAGACTTAATGGATGGCTGTGCATTAGGCAGTATTAACGAATGCTGGCACATGTTCTCTAGGCCTTTTGGCTCTCGAGAAAGCAGCATACCACCTTCTGCCATCATCCTTGGCTCCCTTCCCACTTCTAAACCTTTTCATTCCTCAGGAACAAACTAGAGAGTAGACATAGTAATAAACATTCGTCTTGACTTTAAAGGCCAAAAGAATAAAATCAGATAATGTATACCCAATGGCTCTGAAATGCTAGTGTGTTCAAGGTAGGGAAAATGAAGCCTTTTCTTTAGCACCACTATTATGAGGATCGCTGTTAAAGCATCCAAATCACAGAGGTTGGATTTCACTCACGGCATAATTCACATAGTGCCTGCAGAGGCCCAGTGATCTGAGTCAAGTTCCTGAACTTCTCAAGAAAAACACAGAACTAAGTCAACTGGGACAAGAACAACCCTCTTGCCCCCTTAGAAAATGTGATTTTCTCTCCTTGCTGTATGAGACTTTCTTTCATTTCTAATTCCACTAATTAAAGCCAGTTTCCCCAGCAGAAATGGGTGCCAAGTTATTTTTCTGTGTACTCTAACACCTAACACTGACCAATGCCATGACCAGTGGCACTGAGGCCCTGTGCCTCCTTCAATGCTCAAGCTCAGCTGTGTGCAGGCTGGAAACAAGCCCTGTGCTTACAAATGAGGTGCTGAAGTTCAGAGATATTAACACATCAGAGGTTCTTTTACTAAAAGTGCTAAGCAGACATCTGAATACAGGTCCATGACTCAAGTCATTTTTACAAAGCAGATAATAATGAGTAAGCATGGCATGTCTTGTGCCAATTTGTAAAAGACCAATTCAATATACAGTCAAGGTCTATAATGGTCATAAGGGAATACTCTGTAGCTTGTAACCTAGATCCACAGAGCTTCCTTTCAGATATCACAGCTATGGATTTCAGGTATTCGGATGGTCAAATGGTCTGGTTAAGATTCCAACACACATAAAGAAAGAAAAATGTGTTTCTCCTGAAAGGAGAAAACAAAGTAGGTCATCAATTTATAATCTCATTATGATCTGTTTCCATTAATTATTTATAAACAGATAAATTTTTAAAGGAGAAAATTAATTTGGAAGAATCTGGAGTAGGTTATTATCAGCTTACTAAACTTTCAACAACCACTTTTCTTCTCCCTTAAAAAAACCTTTAATGGATGGAACATAATCTCAGTTATAATAGCTAACTTTTATTGTACATGAGTAATGTGTCAGGTGTCACGCCAAGTATGTGACTGCCATATTCTCACTTAATATGCCATCAAGACACTCTATTAAATAAACATTGTATAGTTATGACAAAATGATTTATAAGTTAACATAACATGATTAAGTTGTATGATTGTATAATTTCCGATATTATAATACAATAAACATGTTAAAAACAATGAAGTATATCCACTTATTCACACTAGGTATAATATTTTTTTCATTCTCTCAACGTGGTCTCTTTGAATTAATTATCTTGAACATATTTACTCTGAACAGTCAATGTTATAATGAAAGAGAATGGGACCAGGTACATCTGATAATTAATTTCCTTCTCTTTTCTTAATGAATAATTGATTTGTTCTAATGTAAACAGGGACTTTGAAGTTCACAATGCCCCATTTTCATGTGGCTAGTCTTACCTTTCAAGAAACCTCAGTTAAAGTTTAACATAATAGATTTGACTGCTGGCGAGTTTTATGTCTCCACTTGGCCAGCCTCTAGTCTATGTTAGTCAATAAAACATTCACAAATCTAGGTATTGCTGTGAAGGTAGTATGTGATGTGGTTTGCATCGTCAGTCAGTTGACTTGGAAGAAAAAGAAACTATCTGAACACCTGTGTAGATCTAGTCCAGTGAGATCCAAAGATGCAAGAGCAAAACTAAGGATTCCCTGTGAAAGAAGACCTTCAGCCAGTGGAGTAGAGCTCCCACTGTTGGCCATGCAATCTGGGGAACTAGGAATCTAGGGGCATCTGCATTCTTTCCTGCCCTTACCCAGGCATTCAGTCCATCACCACTTCCTGTTCACTCCCTTGCATCCTGATTGCCAGTGTCTTGTAAACAGTGACACAGCTCTGAGTGAGGACACTTCTTCTACTCAGCTTCCATTCTACGCTTCAGTTCCCCATGGACACAATCAACCTACACTGTGACCTAATCCAGCCTGGATGCCTCTCTGCCTCCAGAAAAGATGTACATATTCTCACTTTGTTATTCCCATCATGCATTAAGTAAAATATCACACAATGAAAGTTGACTAAGACTTCGTGGGGAATAATTTAAATATTCTGAATGTTTTTTTTTTTTTTTTGGCTAGGGAAGTCAATTATCCGAAGCATGAGAAGCACAGAACACTTTCAGATGGGCAGAGCTAGGAGAAGGGTTTCCATCTCAAGCCCTACAAACAGGAAAGACACCAGGTATCCTGAGATTTTTTTTTCCCTCAGATTGTTTTATTTTCAAGAGAAAAAAAAACATTGAAATATATGGATCCTCTCTGAGGAAAATATATTTATTTTATATATAAATTCTTGAGCTTATAAAAACTGATCAATTCAGAGACTCCTCCCCCCTGGCCTTTGAACCTTCTGGTAAATAGGCTCTGGGTAGAATCATCATCCTAGATTCCAACTTCATTCTCATTCTCTTGGGTTCATTTTCTTTCCTTTGCCTGAACCATATTTGTAGCATCCTCATGGCCCAAAGAAACCAGCTCTAGTAAACTCTGAAAGACGACCATACTTGCAAGAATGCTCAGTTCTCAAGGAGGGAAGTATTTCCAAGGAAACTGTCCATCCACTGTCAGTCACGACAGGCTGCCGAGGACGGCAGGAATGTGATATAACAGTGTCTTCTCCTGAAATAGCTTCTCTTTCATTTCTTAGACCCTGTGCTTATCTTCAAACTATCTGGGAAGATTGAAAAATGGAAAAAAAAAACAGGGGATGTAACTTAAGTCACAATGCAATTCATGGCACTGTTTAAAAGAAGCCATACCTCCTGTTGTCCAATCCAAACACTACTCAAAAACAGCCACCTGCCCAGTATCCACCATGAAAAAAAAAAAAAAAGGTTTTGCATTAGGCTAATCCGAGCCCTGTGTGAAGTAACCCTGAAAATAAATCTTCACCAGTAAGAGAGCCAAGATGCAAACAAATGGGAAAATACTGCCCAGGCGTATGTATCAAAGACAAGGCTCCAATGAAGCCGAAAGGGGAAGACAAGAGCGAACTAGCACAGAGATTACAGCGGGGTATGAGAGCTTTGGAAGTAGAGACTAGAGCTGTGGACACCTGAACTGCATCCTGATGACTTCAGACCCTGTGTTAGGGCTGCAGAGATGCCGTGCTAATTTCTTCTTCCCAAGTTATTTTCACTGAGGATGCACAAAATTTAGTAAGAGAAAGAGAGAAGCTCAGAAAGTTCTGTCAATCAGTCAATTATTAGAAAAGCAATTTTCTAAGGGGCTATTGCACACCATAGCTATGCTGGGCATGGGACAGTCCAAATTGCACATAAAAAGCACCTGTCAGTCTCCATCTCATTTTTCTTTTTTTTAAATTTACATTTTATTGGAAACTTTAATATATGAGCACACTGCAACCTGGTTGAATTCCCATCCGCTTATCCTGTTATATCCCCTTTCCCCTATTCCTACTCCTCAGGGCTCTCATGCATGGGGTTATCAGTAATGGGATCATCATGGTTTGTCAGAACCAGCAAACTATACCAAACACAGCTGGGCATAGTGGTGCACACCTTAAATCCCAGCACTTAAGAGGCAGAGGTAGGAGGATTGCCATGAGTTCAAGGCACCTCATAGTGAATTCCTGGTCATCCTGGGCTAGAGTGACGTCCTGCCTTGAAAAACCAAAACCAAAACCAAACCAAACCAAAACAAAACAAAGAACTACACCAAACACCCACTATTTTTCTTTTTGTTTATTATTATTCTTCCCAAGTAAGAATTCTCAGTTGGGACAGAAATGAAACTCCCTTGCATTATAATGCTTTCTGTCAAACCATGATAATGTAATCAAGAACAAATGCTTTCAAACAATAAAACACCAGCCCTCATTCCTTAATAATCTCTATCATTCCTAAAAATCTTTCATGTACATGTGGTGATGTGACCTGCCACAATCTCTTCTGTCCTGCAAGTATATGTCGCCATGCGTCTCCAATTAGCACATCATTCTTAGGACTGCAGGGCCAGGTCTCACTTGCTTCAAGGTCCTCAGAACTGGCCCCAAAGAACCTTTCTGAACTGTGTCCACAGATTCACAAACACTGACTATTTGAGCCGTGTTACTCGTGGGGGAGGGAAGCCGTGGTTTTCAATGACCATCACCTGTCATTCTAGTACCACCTTCCTTCACAAACTCAGACAGACTGAAGAAAGGGGAAATTAAACTAAGGCTACAGTGGCACATCCCTCGTTGGTCCCAGCACTCAGGAAGCTGAGTCATAAAGATCCCAAGTTCAAAGCCAGCTTGGACTATCTAGTAAGACTCTGTCTCAAAGAAAGCAAAACAAAGCCAAAGTTCCTGAGATGACCCCGACAGCTACTGATGTGGTCTTTAAAAAGCTTAAGCGGAAAGGTACAATATCTTCACTGAGTCAGTGTTTTATATTTTTATGTATAAAGTGGATGTGGAAATATTTCTGCTTAGCTCCTCAGAGAGGCCTTTCCTGGCCTTCTCACCTCAATGAACCACACCCTTGTTATCAATCCCTTCCTTATTACCTTCTTTGCAATTATGTCACAAATTTTCCACATTAAAAAAAAAAACTTTTGTTGGACTCTGACAAGAAAATGCGAATCCATGAGAGCAGAAAAAATATCTCTCTTTTCCATATTTGTGTCTGTGGGAATAACTAAGTGTCCAGATCATACTAGGGACTAAATAAATATTCATTATGAGAAAAGTAAGACACCTTGAGACAATATTTCTCAAACAGCTACTAGAAAGGTAGTTTCACAAGATACTATGCAGAAAAAGATTATTTTACTTATCAAGTAATTTTGAGCAATCCTAGGACAATCTTCCATAGGGAATAATGGTACACCTAAAGCTTAGAGGACTCCTGTAGCAAGAAAACCACTGAACACTATTCATCTTAGCTTTTTTCCCTAAATTTGTATAGAAATAAATGACTTTTCAAAAGAAATAGCTAATGACATCCTTATATACTGTGTTCTCTAAAGAACACAGGGAAACAGCTTTCATCACTAGTTAAGACCATGGGCCATCATGTCAGCAGAAGTTGTCCTGTATTTATTATAAGCCTGAGGACAGCTTTTCTGATGATACAATTAAGAAACCAAAGCTTATTTTCATTCCTTCATGGCTCACTTTCTTTGACTTCCTTGAACACCTACAAATGCAAATTCTAACTCCTTTTCAATAGCTCCTCCTCACTTCTCACCTTGCTACCTCAACTTGCTCTCAAAAGCACAGGGTGTTCTGCTGGCCCTAGTTAATAATGCATGAGACTTAAGACGCGGGCAATGGTCTTGCTACTGAAATAGGGTTACATTAAAGATGATTTTTTCTTTCATTTACATATAATTATATATTAGCATCACTATTGTTCACCAGAAATATTTGTTTTACAAAAGCAGGTCCCAGGAATTTTTTAAAATCCATTTCTCTCAAGTCAAATGAAGCATCAGGACTTATGGCTCACCATCATTTTGATGTGTGTCAGTAATGTGTCACAAAAAAAAATCCACTCAAGTACAGAAGTTTGTGACTCATTTAAAAGAAACTGTTCGATTTAGATAGCAAATGGCATCACTCTCATCACTACAACATAATTTCGTAAAAGTCTGGGAAGAGGTGGACTCATTAATCTTGAGGTGAGGTCTGGTGATAGAGAATTCCATTGGTAGTGGAAGTGGTTTTAATTTATTCCTCAGTAGAAACAATGAAAAAGGACTGTGAAATAGGGGAAGACCCCTGAGCACATAGATCCATCCACCTGCTATAATAAACCACCACAGAGAACAACCTTTACAGTGGTCATTGGGAGGAACATATTATTTCCTAACTTTTCAAGGTTCCATGAACTACACAAAGCAAGGTGAACCCACGGGCTTAATGAAACTGTTTACAAGTTTCAGTATTGATAGGCCGAAAGGTGGTGTGGCTTTAAACAGATTCCGAAGAATCACCAGTTCCATGTGAAGAAAATTGCACTTAATAAGCTGCTTTAACATGGCCAGAAAGCTATACAGAGCTGATAAGTAGGAAATACAAAGTCATATTGTATTCACACACATTTCAAATGCTGTACTTGGTTTGTAACAGCCTGTGCTGAGGGCACAAAACTGAATGTCATTAACTACAGCCAGGCAAAGGTGAATGTCTAACAAACATTTAACTACTCACGCAAAGTGCAGAATCTTTGTGCAAGTTTGTAATGTATGAAGATTTATGTCGCCACTAACTTTTGGTCAGCTATTGTTTGCATTCTTTTTTTAAGTCCATTTGACAGCAGGCTAGAGTTGAAGAAAACTCCTGTTTATGGCATTTCCAAGGTGAAAATGAGAAATTCTGATAAAGCTCACAGCCTTGAGAAAAAAATTCAAGTGGTTTATTGCCTTAGTTTTCTCTTATTTCACTCGCTCATTATCAGGAGGAATTGAAGGGCAGATTCTGCCTTTTGCTCTAAAGGCTAAATTCAATTCTCAGTGGAAACCATTGCAGATGGTTTGTTACTCATTTTCTGTGTGTTCCTGTTTCAATGGACTGTAGGACTGCAATGCACATGTGATGGACAAGAATGTTGGCTAAGGAGATGTGTGTGTGTGTGTGTGTGTGTGTGTGAGAGAGAGAGAGAGAGAGAGAGAGAGAGAGAGAGAGAGAGAAGAGACCCAATTTATGCAGAGAAAAGTTACTCTCCCCATGCAATGTGTCAAATCATCCCCATTCCTTTAGAGAAGGGCTATTTCCTTTTGTTCTTTCTTTTCATAGCTTGCATAATGTTTAGCTGAGATTAGGTTCATCTTATTTTTCAGTGAGATCTGTCATGTATAAGAAAGGACCATATGCCCAGGGCCAGGGCATCACTTAAGAACTATCTGCCTCTCTTGATATACATTCATCTTATGGTATGCGTGCTTTGTCACTGGCCCCAATTTCAGAATAGGGCCTCATAAAGCTGGCAAGTTAAGACCAAAATAATGTCATTTAGTGTCTAGGGGGAGGTTAAGAAGAGGATTAGAGGCAGGAGGGCAGGCAGGGTATATTAAACAAGTCCATGACTAACAGGGTGTGACAGAAAAGTTTTATTCTTTTCAACAAAACAATTCCCTAGGGCTGGGACCATTACTCCACTGTGCCTTTATCACCTTGGAATTTTTATGGTTATTTTTGATGAATTCACATTTTTGTACAGCCTTTTTTGAAATGATGCCAGCTTTCAATTTTTAATTAAAGTCATAAATAATCTTAATTCTGCCTTAAAAGGTTTATTGTTTCTTTCTCTTTTTTATGATTACTGCCAGAAAATATTTCAAATACCAAGTCCTGACATGAGTGAGCAATTACAATCTCACCGAGGTCTAGTGACAACATTGTACCATAGAAATGTAACACACTGGTATTTCAGCATGAGATTTAGCAATGTGGACGGACTGATTTCAGGTTTATCAGCAATTGGGTCTCCTGGGAGTGACATTTCCTCTTTTTGTCTGATGGAGCAACTTTCATCATTTTAGTTTTACGAATTTACTATCATAGATTCTTCAGGGTTTTTAAACTAAAAAGGTAGGTTATATTTTGAAAAGTAAACACTGTAAATTTGTCATTATGTCCTGGACGAAGAAAGCCAGCACAATCCAATTCAACCATTTGCACAAAACAGTGTGAACACCAAAAGCAAAGCCATTTGAGAGAAACCTCATTTCATGTAAGACAAAAACTAAGAAAGAACTGCAAAATTGGAAATGAAATTATCAGACTACTTGAAAGTGTACCATGATTATACAGATTGCCTTCCAAAGGTTGCAGATAAATTGTCAGTAAAATTTTATTCTGTAGTTTCAAGGTCTGCTTTTCTTTCTCAATTAGTGTTTCAAGAATCTTCACACAATCAATACTCCTTTATATGAGGCCAAAATGCACCATACTTAAACAATAAAAGACAATACAATTTAATAAAAATATTTCATCTGTTTCCATACGTGTAAAAGGAAGGTTAGCTTTCTCAATCAAACCCCATTGTTGTTGCTTAATTGTCTAGATAAGATATTACTATTCATCTATGTTCATGGAAATTATCGGACTCTATCAAGGTACTATCTGATCATAATGATAACTCTGGTATTAATGTAAAACCTCACTCACTAGAGACAACTTGAAGGTGAAGAATGGTCAGATTTAAAGCGAAAAATTATCTCTTATATAGGGGGACTGGGATTTTTCAAAGCACGCATGAATATTAGTTCAATTATGTAAACTAAAGACAATAACCAAACAAAACCCATTTGACAATGACTATGGTCGAATCATTTAACAGTACACATTGACGGTGTGTTATTTTAGATCACCATCCTTCCAATTATATTTAGGGTAGTCACTCCTTTCTTTGCTTTTTGAAAACTCAAGAAAATAGTCAATCCCTGCCAAATGATACTGGCTATCAATTAATTGGGATTCCAATTAAAAAAACTTAAATAAAATTCTACAAAAAAGTACATGATTGTAACAACTGATTTATAAGACTGAATTTTTATGCAATTAAGTGTGACGGTTAAATCATTCTAGATGAGTATTTTTGTTTCTCAAAGGAAAGAGGTCAAGCTCTTTCCACACATGAGGCCTGGGCTGTATTGTGCTAACACTTTTCAAGGCAGAAAGAAAAAATGCAAGTAACGAAAAGACTACAGACGATTTCCCAGTAACAAGTGTTAAATCCCTATAAACTATGAAAGAATGCAAGATTTTAACTAGAAGCAATAGTGTGACCGGAGAACCCTTGCCATGGGTTTCAATCACTTGAAATAAAGTGATTAAGTGATCACTTGAAATAAAGAAATGAGTTTTAGTCTGTCATTAAATTTGTTACAAAGGGCCCTTAAATGAATCAGATAACCTGCCCAATATGAGAGAAGCACTCCCCCCAAGCAAGCAAACATGTTTCTGCCTTATAAGAAGATCCTAGTTTGTTTAAAAACTTATTTGTTAGGAAATTCCATAGAAAGAAGTAAGGTTCCTATCTCGACCAGTGACTTGCTGGATTGTGTGAGGTTAGCAGGGCAGGTCTACTTGATCCTTAACATTGATTCCAAAATAAGAGATGCTATAGTTTTTATAGACTGAAAAAAATATATTAACCCCTCACTGGTGTCAATGTAACTTTGTTTCCTTTTTTCCAATTTTTTTTTTTTATACAGGGTCTATCAAGAAACCTGCTTGCTCTACAAGCCTACCACAAGTTGTACTCTGCTCTTATCCTAGGGATCCCCCAGCTTATTCCTTAAAGGGAAGTGATTTTAGCCCGTTGAGATTTTTTTCTTTCTCTCCAAATGATTTCTGAAAAGTTCCACAAAAGCCCTTTGTTAACTTTCTGGCTTAGATAACTTTTTGTCATTTTCTCTGGTTTCTCAATACAAGTCTTCTATCAGCTCTATAAATGGTGTCCACTATAACCTCACTCCAGCCTCATGGAAACCTTCCCGCCTCTCCCTGGTCTAAGTATGTTATATCTTAAAAATGTAAAAATTTCCAAAGTCCTGAAAAAACTCTGAGTATGGCAAAAGTAATTTAAATGTGCTTTTCTGAGGTGGAAAATTCTCTTGTAAAGTTACCTTTTTCCTTGCTTGCTGATCTTTGGAAGAATGTGCTTTCACGTGCTTTCGCAGGGAACTTGGATCTGTGTAGCGTTTGGTACATCCTGGAATTTGACAAGCATAAGGTTTCTGACCAAGAAAGAAAGAAAGAAACAGCTATGATTAAATCATAGAAGTAATGGGGTTGGATTTTGCTCAGACTATTCATGAACTAGCTGATGAGAAGTGCTGGGATAATACTCGTGCATTTTACTCAGAATGCCCCAAAACTCAGGATTATGGTAAAAAGAAGAGAAAACTTTCGAAAATACAAGAGATGGCCTATGTCTTTGATGACTTTTAAGAGATTATTTTACATTTCAGCCCAACCAGAAATCTCTTCTGGTGATTTTGTTTGAAGTGGAAATTATACTTACATACTTACAGATATGTTTCCCTGAGAAATTAGTAAACACATATTCTCTTAGAGTTCAGGTAAAGAAGCTGAAGAAAAGTCCAGAAAAGACTGGGTATATTTCAGAAGAAACCTGATACAGAAAGAGAGAGGGAAAGAATTAAGAGGAGAATTAGTGTAAAGTTAGCAAGAAACAGTAGGTTTCAAGCAGCAGACACATGAAAAACAGCCAAAGGAGCATTAATAGCATTGGTTGCAGAGTCTCAGAGAGGTGAACATGCCCTTGACTGTGTGGAATGAGTGTAACTCTGGCTATCCCAATTCTCTGTGTTCCAGAGCACTGGGAGGTATTTGGTACTTGGGGCATAGGCTAGAAATGAAGGGTGAGTGTGTGAGTGAACCAGAATACCTCAATTCTGTTCAAATGTTAGCACCATCAACTATTGTTACCATAATGACAGTTCTCATCAGACTCTGGAAGACAATGACTTCAGAGCAAGATAATTAAACCTTGACTATTTGAGAATTTTTGAAAAATCACAGGATTAACTGTTTATAAGATGCAATAACTATCGTAGGGTGAGATATGAGAGCTGAGTCTACATGATGTGAAATATGTAAATAAGTAAATCTCTCTGTACTTAGACTCCTGTTGTGGAAACCAAGTGTGCTACTGAGGACATCATAACAAGGATGTAGTGTTTACGTTGTCTCCTGATCGTGGGAGCATTGTCACTCTGTGGGCTAACACACATGTAGATTATATTATCTGCCTTGCAGGAAGCAATCTTTATCATATACTACTTTACTGTCATTCTTTAAAATTCTGAACGCAAGAGAAAATCATGAATCTATCATTTACTGTGACATGTCTACTTAGTGGTCTAACATTGATATCGAATGTAGTTGTTCACTGAGTGAACCTGAAATTGATTGAATGAACTACACCTGGATGTTCTTAAGCTTCCCGAATGTGTGGGACACTGTGTTGCATGCTAGTAACACTAACAATAAAGAATGGATGGGCCAGGATCTTCAATTTTCACAAAATGGTGCGTCAATTATTGGCTAAAGTCACTTGCCAATTGTGTCCATTGAATAAACAGAGATTTTTGTTTTCCTTAACCTTCGTATCTTTTCTGAGTTCTTACAGCTTTCTTGAACTAGTGCCTTCCCTATCCTGACTTGACTTCAGAGGAGCAACTCCAACATCATTTCTGTAAGTATGCCCATATTTCTCAGTGTGGGAGGATGTTTCACGAAAGGGCTCTATGCACATTAATGAGTTATAGATATCCATGACACTATGACTTGGGTGGGTAATGCCATTTTGTATTTAATTTCTAAATATTCTTGTTCTTGGAGAAAGCTTGAATGCATATCTTTCCTCCTGGCTGGCTATGAGTTGCCCAGACCAGGAAGCCAAAAGAGCAATGCCAGGGACTCGTCTAAGTAGAACTGCTCTCCTCGTCTTTTCATCTGCAATTACTTATGTTCAGTAGCATGTTGAGCCTCATTCAAAATACATTTTTTTATTATCTTCCCACTGTACCAACTAGTTACTACCTTTGTTTAGATATTAACATTAACACATAAATGTCTTAATGAAGTTTTCAGGGTTAGTATTATGAACTCAGTCCTCTTTCTGGTATACTATTTTTCTATGAGTAAAGGATCTGCTTAGCTAAAGAAGGAAATATTCTCCCCAAAATGCTGACAGCATTTGCATGAGGAGTGATAAATTAAAGGGGAACAGAGACCTAAAACAAAAATTATAAATTCTTTAAACTGCTACAGTTTACTTTTAAAAAGAAGGGTTTAATTTCTATATGATTTTTAAAAGAGCATACCAATTTGATAAAGTAAGCTAATTTGGACCTTAAAGGAAGAATGAAAAGTTAAAAAGAAAAATACTTTTTGAACAAAATAAAAATGGCTTAGTTTTAAGAGCTTCTGCACAGAGCTAAAATAAAAATGATTACCTTAGGCAGCTTTAATAAGAAGTTGTAAAAATGGATATGTATTTTTACATTCTGAAATAATGTTTGAAAATATTCTTTGTTTGATTCTCTAAAATTAGCATGAGACAAAGAAGGGTTTTGTAGAACCATAACTTATCCTTAAGCAGTTCTTCCAAACCACAGATAACTTGCTAGAGTAGAAGCAATTTCTGAAGACAATCTTGTCTCAAGAGTATTCACTCTTCCATAATAAGGTTTAATGGAAAACTGGAAAATTTATTGAATACAACCAAGATCATTTTAGACACAACAAAACAGGGCATTTAAACATAATTTATTCTTTTCCTATGTTAAAAATTCCACTACTCACTACATTTATTCATTTAAAATTCTATTATACTGGCCCTAAAAAATTCACTAAATTCAATCAGCTAGAGGCAAAAGGATCTATCCTATGCCCATATTGTGCTAATTGTATTTCAGATATTTGCTAGGAATCCCATCACATTTATATAGACTTAGGAGATAGTTTTGTTTAGAAAGGTTATATGACATATGTAACTAAGTGACTTCTGTCAATGACTAATAGAGACTAATGTAAATTTTAATAAATATGTCAACTATAACATCAGAAGGAGCTTAAATATGTATGAGAAGGTGTGTAGAAATAACAGTATCTTTTCAGAATTCAAACTCTGGTGTAGTTTAATAATAGACATCAGAATGTTAACACTGAAAAGTACTGTCATGAATACATTATGTGCAAGAACGTGGGATAAGAGATCTGGAATGTGTCTAATATATTTATCCCAATGGCTTTGTTAAGTGCAGTGAAATGACACAGCATTGACCTGGCCTCATGTAAGAAAGTCCATCAGCACCTGAGAATGCAAGGGAGGGATGTCAGCAGAATGGAGAAAAAAAGACAAGACAAGGGTTACATAGAAACATCATTTACAGCCACTAAATGTAACAGCATTAAGGAAGTTAAGGGTGTGAAAATAAAAATCATTTGTTCTCTTAGGGCTGATATCCAAGTGTATGTGGCTGTTACACAGAGAAAACATATATGAAACCGAACCCTTGAGAGAGGTCTGTTGTTTCTTTTCTTGGGAGAGGTGAAAATACCAGATGGTTTCTTAAATCAAAAATGCCAGATTCACACTCAAAAATCATGCTGTCAGAAAAGTTCTTATGTCAAGAAGAAAAGAGCCAAGGTTAACAAACAAACAGCACACTATATTTCTAGCAATAACATACATTGCTTATTTCAGAATCTCCTAATATTTTAATGGTTAGGTTAATGCCGTCTCTAGTGTTCATCTATGTACCAGTATCTACTGCATATGAACCATTAAACTGCTTCTGCCTTGTACACAGAAGTGACCGAGTAACCCTGTGGTCCTAGGAAGCTGGTTAGGATATTTAGGACAACTTATGAGTAAAAAAAAAAGAAACAAACAAACACACAGGACCCCTGTGGGCACTTCACTGGGTTCTATTGCTGCCCTTGGCACTGTCCCCTAACCTGCAGACCAGAAAGCAAACACCATCCCACCATCAGAGGGGCCCTTCCACGCCCTGGGTTGCTGCTGGAAGGTGGGCAGCCCCTCCATTCTTACAGTGTCCAGGTGTGTCCGCTGGTGCTTGGCGCGGTCACTGGAGTTGCTGAACGCTTTCTGGCAGCCTGGATGCTGGCACAGGTATGGCTTCTCGCCCGTGTGACTCCGCAAGTGAATTTTGAGATTCTCAAGTCTTGAAAAGGCTTTCTTGCAACCTTCAAACTGTAAAAGGAAAACAATTTTTGATTGTTGAGAAGAATCCCAAATCCTTGAGTCTAGGGGACAGGGAGGTAAAAGAGCCATTAGTTTGTACTTAGTCCAACAACAAGATGAAATAAACTCTGAACAGCAACAAATATTATTTCTAAAGATATCCATATGTTTATGTTAATTGCATTTTCCATAGAATATACTTTCCATACCAGATTTGGGTCCCCAAACTGATTTCTGTGATTACTTATGTCAGAGAAAATTCACTGTGAGCCATCTGGCTCAGTTAATAAAAATATAGTAATGTGTGTCTTAAAGATTTATTAAAAAATTTATACACTTTTCCATTTCCAAATTGGTCTAAATTGAAGAAACCAGGAAGGAAGAAACTTTTCGACAACTAATAAACTAGCAAGAAAAATCAGAGTGATACATGAGAAAAAAAAAGCGAATGAATAATTCAAGAATACAGGATGAAGAAAGCATGCATCCACTAAATTGGTATGGTGAGAGGGAGTTCCTTAATTCTACTTGTAGGGACTTGCCACCTTCCACAGGAGGGGTCATGCTGACATGGGGGGGGTGCCAAGCCTTTTCAACATGGTTTTGAAAAAGAACTTACTGTGTCTGCTTTTTTTTTAAAAGAAATTTTGCTACCTAATTGATGACCAGAATTAAAGACAAAAGTTTAGAGATGTTGGGCTGAAGAGATGGTTTAGCGGTTAAGGCATTTGCCTGCAATGCAGAAGGACCCGAATTTAATTCCCCAGTTTCCATATATAGCCTGATGCATAAGGTGGTACATGTGTCTGGAGTTCATTTGCAGTGGTTGGAGGCCCTGCTGTGCCCCCCCTCTCTGTCTGTATCTTTCTCTCCCTCTCTCAAATAAATCAATAAAATATTAAAAAAATATTTGGAGATGTTAAAGTGTGTTATTGGCTTGTCAATAATATGTATGGAGAGTAGATCTTCTGGGAGTTATTATGATAGGGCTAAAGTGATGTCTAAACCTTAAAGTGACAATAAGGAAAATGTTAGGAAGAGCCCATAAATGAAGCATAAAGGTGGGGTGAATATGTATCTTTTAACCCTTTTTTCACTGCTAAGCCCCAGACTATTTATGCTAATATGACAATTTTGATCACATTTGATGTCTCACTAGAAGGGAAGAGAGGTAGAAATATGGATTAAAAACAAAAACACTAGCAGAACAAAGCCCAGTATGTTAAAAAGCCATCAAGAAACCCCAGTGTTTAGAAAGGAACTTAAGAGGCTAGCTAGGAACGGATCATGTAAGGAAGATGAGAAGGAGATGGTTTCCTCTCAAAACTATCAGGGATGACTTGCAGTTGCTGTGGATTTGATGAAAATCCACGGATTCTCTTACTTATTACAATCGTCCGAAGTGTGGGGCACTGTTCATCAAGGGGTGGCAAAGAGAGGGCCAGATTTTGTTGGAGAGAAATTTCATCTTTATGGAAAGGATTAACTAAGTACAAAGAGTAGTTACACATGTCATAACTCCATCTATTTCAGCTGATCAGATTTTGCACATGCTGGAGTATTTTAAGAAAATTATGAGAGTTGCACTTATTTTTGATTGAGAGTTATACATGTCTCACAGGCATATGTTGGTTTATTTCAATTTTGATATTTTGCTTAAAATAATTTTGGTGTTTTCCTGATTTCTATTTCACATAAAAATAAACTTAGCTAGAAAGGAAGATGAATGCTGACAAAGCTAACTATTTTTTTCCAGTTATCAAGGGCATATAATGCTGTGTTGCTGGAGGAACAGGGAATTTGGGGGGCTTATTTCTGCAAATTTTAATCAAGTGAATCTCAAATTTAAGGATCAAGGAGTTCAAAATTACCTCTTAATTCACAGCTGAGAGGCCTCTGCCAAGCAAATGTCTGTTTTCAAGGTTGTCTCTGAATGAAGATTCAGAGCAATCTCCTAAAGCCCCGTTTACTTTGCTTGGAGTCACTTAGGGCTGAAATGACCATGTGGTCTGGGACATGTAGCCTAGCGCCTAGCAAGGCTTTTTTGTAGGGAGGATTCCATCTTGGCATCAGCTCCAAAGGCACATATCCAGAGCTGGGTAAACCCCAATCTCCACTTCCTTCCACAGTCATGTCAAAGAAGGTGAAAATGCTACATTGTTTTGCCACCAGTGTGGGAGTGGGGAACAACAGTAGTCTAGATTAGTGAGGTTTGTATGAATACCAGGTACAATATGATGCCCATTTCTACCATAGGGTAAGCAGAGAAATCAGATGTATAGAGTCTATTGATTCAAACTGCCCATGTGATCAGGAATGAACTGTATGTAGCTTGCTTTTCCAAGTCTTTCCTATTTAAATGTCCACATAGAACTGAACTAAATGCTACTTTAGTATTAATAAAAACAAAAATAGAGGGCAGGGAGATGCCTCAGTAAGTAAGAGCCCTTACCATGAAAGCACGAAAGCCAAAGGGGGCCTGATAAACCTGAATTTGATCCCTTAGCACCCATGTTGGCAGCTGTGTGTAAGACACACACACCTACAATCCCAACTCTGGGGGAGTGGGGCAGAGACCAGAAAACTGCAGGGGCTCATTGGTCAGCCAGTGTGACAGAAAAATGCCAGCTCCGGGTTCAGTGAGAGACTCCATCGATGAATGACCGTGGAGGATGATGTCTGAGGTTCTCCCTCCATACACATCCGCACTACATGCACATGCTATAGTCCGCCACCCATGGCAACAGTGATAATAAAAACACTTGTATCCCAAGCAAATCAGAGAGAAATGAAGAGTGTCTCAGAATCTCCTGAATATTTTAAAGTAGTAAAGACGGAGGGAAATGTGAGCAGCCAAACTGACGACAACAAAAGATATCTGTAAATTATCAAAAATCCAATGGATACAGATGGTTGTAGTAATAAAGGTAGGCCAGAAGTTGGAGAGTAGCAATACAATGTTTTCAAGGAAAGAGATCAAGGATGTGGCAGTCTGATCTCCCTGAGTTGCATGAATAAAGGCAGGAGAAAGGTAATTTCATGAATGTATGAGTTCATAATACAGACCAATCACCCACACTTGTTGAAGAAATTCATTTGAAAAACCCACAAATCAGAGACCAATAATATCAGGTACTGAAGGATTGGCAAACCGCTTGGTGGGAGACCTGACAGGCAACAGGTCAGAGACACCTGAATGAACTTGTCACATGGAGGTCTCTGCAAGAGGAAGAAGGTGCAGTGTGCGTCTCTAATGGCATCTGGATGAAACTTGAAAGCAAACAATTTTATAATGAATCATTATCATTCATTACTGGAGTAACCCTGTAATTCAGCACAAAAATTTCCTCTCCCCGAGGCAGTTCCATTCCTAGACTTAGAGATTCAGTTAAACGTAAGTGCTTTAAAAATGATCTAACACTTAAACAGGCTTACAAAAGATTGCTAAATCTACCAAGACTGAATCTGTTGGGAGTTTGGGCAAAGGGCTGCCTTTTATCCTTCCTGGATTTTTCATAATGTTCACATTTTTAATGAGTGTGTGAACACCCAAGCTCAAGGAAACAAGGACCATAAAGAGTACTGCCTGGTTTGATTGTGTGCTTTCTCAACGAGGGGCCTACAATGTAGGACACATCCTGAGCCATCTGAATTGTCACCTGACTGCTTTTGTCTCTGTCACCTATCAGTTCCTAAATATCATTGACTTCATCTCAGCCCCTCTCCTCCCAGGCTGACCGTGGACCCATGAATCCAAAGCCTAGAGACTCACAATTGGATTGCTCGTCTTGAGCTTGTTCAAGATTCCAAATCAGACATAAAATAGAAAGATAAGAGAAAACCAAGCTACAATCGAGCTCCAAGTCCAAAGGAGGAAAAAAAAGGGGGAAAACTAAGATACACAAGAGAGAACAGTAGAGGGCAATAATGGGAAGAGAGGAGGCAGGACCTGTGTCCTAGAAAAGAGACCTATTGTTCCACTAGAATTTAGTTCAGGCTATTTCCTTGCTATGTATTTTCTCTATATTATTAATTTGATCTGAACAACATCCTGCTTCCTCAGCCAAAATACTGAACAAGCCCTATGAGCAAGGAACATTGTCAGCTGTATGTAGGAACATAATGAATAAAATTCAATGTTTATTCATACAGAGATGGAAACCACACCACAGTCAACGTGGAAGGCTGGAAATGTTCCACACCGCAAGGATGGACTCTGAGCAATGGTGTTCAGAAACAAGGTTCCCAGACCAGTGTCAGCATCATCAGGGAAGTCTGCTGGAAATATAAATCCTTGGATCTCATCCTAGAATCAAAACTGGGGGGAGTGGCCATCTACCTGAATGTAGACAAGGCCTCTGGAAGATTGTGATTCCTAACTCCCTGATAAGCAAGGAGTTAGGAAATGCCATTCATACTGTGCTAAGCCTCCATTTTCTTATGAAAATCGTGTGACAGAAGGAAAGTGTTTTGCAGAATTCACCATTTCTAATTCAGAGAAGAGTTATGTGAACTGTCTCGTAGCAGCTCTCAGAGGACTGAAAAGGAACATCACCGTTCCAGGGTAGGGTAGCAAGTGGGACAAAACTCCCAGAATGCCAATTTCTCACTAGAGATTCTTTAAACTCACAAATTTTAAATCTGCTACTAAGGCAGATGTCTGGTTCTAAAATAGGTATGCCCACAAGTTCTCACAGTGGCCTCCTGACCAATAAAACATCCCACATTGCAACTGCCCATTACAGTCTCCTGTTGAGAAAAAGCACTGACAGGAGCCATGTTTTTCCATTTGCACATTTCAGTGGAATTTCAGGCACATAGGAGAACAGTGTATGAAACTCTAAGTGACAGGGCTTTAAGTCTCATGGGTTTTGAAAGTACTGCATTGCAATGAAGCCTCATTCCTAGGAAAAAAATTCTTTAAGGCTGCTTTTAAGTAACAACTTTAATTAGAGATTTTTTAAGTTGTCTCAAACCCAAAGAACCTTAGCTTGCACCACTTTGTTAATTTAGAAAATTATTTCATATTAAAAGATTCAGACTGGACTGTAATCACCACCTATATACATTGGCTTGATTAGAGATTGTTGACATTCAGTAACATTAAGATGACCTTTGAAATATTACTTTCCCTTTCTATTAGAGGCTTTTGTGTAAGGTTGTAAAAATGAAAGGCTCATTAAATGCCATTAAAATGGGATTTATTCCATATGTGTAACCAATAATCAAGTAGAATATTATTCCCTCCCTTAATCAGCTACTTAAAAGTGTGGATAAGCACACGTTTGTATTCCCAGCAGTAATAACAGCAAACCTTCTTGATCAGGTTTCTATACGATTGCTAATGTCAACAAAGCCCAAACAGAAAGGAGTCTGTGATGTTGGACATGGTTTTCAAAAATATACACTTGATTTCAATTACGGCTCAGCATTTACAACTCTTGGAGGTATAAGCTTTTACAATTGTATCAGTCAAGACCAATTAATCCCATTAGTGATGGTTGACACTGTGTTATGCAGCAAGAATTGGCTGATGAAGTAGATGCTAGTTTACATCTCCACACAGAGCTCAAAGACAACAGAGATGAGAGGCCTCCGTAGAAAGGTCGGCAAACATTTCTGATGGCCCGGATACAGGAAAGGTAATGACTTCCACAGTAAGCCCAAGAGTTCAAGTATACTCAGACCAAGTGCATGCCTTCAAAAGGCATGAATGAAAGGTCATTTCTGTGATACAGAAAGAGATAGTCAAAGAAAGCATCCTCTGATGAAAGTTGTCAGCTGACCTTTATTTAGGAAAGTTTCAATCCAAGAAAGCTGCCCAATTTCATGAGCATAGGTACTCGGTTGAACTATTGCTGAAGTGCAGATTGTGAGGCACTGGATCTGCGGTGGAGTCTGGGAGTCTCCTTAACTAAGGATCACTTACTCGAAGCCAGGAAATGCTAAATGCTCCAAGATCACACTCTGAGAAGAAAGGTCTTGGAGATCATTAGTGATCCTCATGTTGCAAACATAGAGTTTAATGAGATTTAGAAAAAGAGAAATAAAGCAAACAAAAGAAATAGAGAAAGAATAAAGAAAACGCCTTTATGAGCCAAATTGAGGCAGCTTCATCCGTAGAATATAGAATAGCAGTACAATCTAATTTTAAAACTTAGGTTGGTAAAATAACAGAAATAAAAAGGCACGAGAAAGCTCACTTTAAAGGAACAGATAAAGAGTCAAAGCAGAAAGACTGGAGAAGCACCTCGCAGCCACCTGACTATCATTCTCTTTCAGTAGCAGCATTTGGGAACAGGACTTGCCTGTCACCTAGCTTCCATTTCCAGTGCTTTCTGACTAGTGTTGGATGGTCCTGCAAACCTTAACACTACATCACATTTTAGGAAATGTTACATAAAGGGAAAAAAATTTAGATATTTTGAGCTTCCACACAATATCCAGTTCACACCAAGTAACACTGAGTTTCTTGGCTCCATGTTCAACTCACAATAACAACTACTCTAGAAGGGCAGAGGACACACCTCTGAAGGTTCTTACTGGAGGATTTACTCATGCTCATGACCCAATCACCCTCTGGTCCACAACACAGTGCCTAGGGACTGGTGTATTCCCTTTCACTTGATAAAAGGTAATATCGGATTTGATAATATTTCAAGTCTTAGCCAGAGTAATAGTGGCCTAATTGGAAAATTATGGAAAGTCAAGATTAAAATTATCCTTGGTTAACTTTAGGGAAATCACTGCAATTCAGACTGAGTTTCCAAATATTCCAGGTATCTAAAGAGATCTTTCCTTGAATTTTCTATGACACCCTCTAAAGACTGGCTGCCTTGGGTCTGGCAGGGCCAGGAAAGAAGAGGCTACTGCATTCTGGGCTCATTGAGTCTGCTGACAGGACAGAACACTCCTGGGTGTTCTGAATGACCTGGACTTCTGGTTGTTCAGATTGCCAACAACTATTAAAACATTGTAGAATTAACATAAACTCAGTAGATTCCAGTTATTGTTCTATCCTTTCTATTCTGGTAGACAAAATGAATCTATTAACCAGCTCATAAATTCCCTCCTAGCTAGTTGGACTTTTGCCTTTGATTAATAAAGAATTTGTATAAAGCAAAGGTGGCATATGTATGCGGTTTTAGTTTAAAGCAATTCATTGCTGTTTTTTTTTTTTTAACATTTTTGGGTCATGGGTAATAGTTGATCCTTAAGTGGGGATCCTAAATGAGGCAACAAAAAATGAGCATTCAACCTAGAAATGAAAAGGGGGAAATGGTTTTGAAAGGCCATATGGCAATAGGGGTAGAAATATTACTTCTTTGCCAACAATTGAACCATACTGCAGATTTATGGAAATTATCAATGTCTGGTTTATGACAACTAAAAGAGCTGGGTTAAATGGAACCTCATCACAAGCATTATATTTACTGCCTCATGCAAAGGCCTTCACAGAGCAGCTCTGGCAGCTAAGAGGTATTATGTGGCCCTTTCCAAATACTCACCAAATGTAAGGTAGCATGTATCATTCATGCTGTATCAATGCAAGGTAAGTCACCTACAATTTCAAACGAGTTATTATTTATTTGAGAATGTAAACAATGAAGCATCAATCATCAGGAACTAGATAAACACAACAATAAGTTTCTGTTGTTTGTTGGCACTCATTTCATGCAATCTGTGAATATCCACTATAGTGTATACCCTTCAGGTGCTGACAGACCATAGGAAGTGCACTTTTATTAGATTCCAGAAAAAAATAATATTTCCAGCTATGTAATTAGTTGTGCATAAGCATGATAAAAGCAATTACATTATTTCATTTTCTATGGACCTGTGTTGCTGATCACTATTAGTCAGCTATCACTCCAGCTCCTGATGTATACATGTTCTAATGGATATATGTTCACAAATTTCATGAACTTGATGCTAATAAATAAAAGAAACCTAATCGTATACACAACCCCCAAACACCAGCTTTTTTCTTATTTATACATTCTCATAGGAATTATTATTTGCTTGAAATCATAGCCTCCTGGCATTGTATTGATATGGTATGAATAATATATGACACCTAGTATTTGTTGAAAAGGCTGCATTTTACCTAGTCCCTATGCACATTGTATATGAGCACAATACTTTTGTGAAATATACACAAGGCATAGAAATAAAAGCAATATTAAGGTGTTTCTTTGCTTTACTGTTGTTAACATACAAATCAGTATTCCTAGTGACCAACTCCCTGCTCAACATACAGACCTGCACTTAAGCATTCAGCACTTTACAAGACTCTGGAGAAGACACAGTGAAAACCTCAAGCTCAACTTGACCTCCCCTTGTGTGTTCCATGGAACTGATGTACCCAGCCTGCTCTAGCGTGTCCATGTGATTTCCTGTACACTAAAGGGGAGTGAACACTGAGGAATCCTTTAGAGCTCAAGCTGTCATTTTTTCCTTTTTTTTTCTAAATCATCAGAAAGCATTCTCTAAAACTAAAAGCTTATTTAAAAGATCTGGCTCAGAAATATATTTTCAACTTTTGAAAGACAGGTAGGGATCAATGACGTAAGAGAAAACTAAGTAAGGAAAAGGAAATGAAAAGTGGGGAAAAAATAAGATAGAAATATAACGGGTCAAAGAAGGGAGGAGGAAGGAAACAAGAGAGAGCCCAGCACTTCAGCGTTCTGTCACCAAGTGCTTTCTTCCTCCCCTCCCAATGCCTCTCTGGCTGGACTCCAACCCAGCTGCAGGCCCCTAATTAAACTACACACTCGCTCTTCCTCTCGCCTTTTCATGGGATATCCTACCAGTCCTTGAGCATGAAGCCACCTCCTCCAGGAAGTCATCCTTTTGGCCCTCACCAGGGCACAAGGGGGGACTCCAAAAGATGACCACCACACCGTTATCCCTCAGAAGCACATGGAAAGTCATTAATTGGGCTGCACGTTCACCACTCTGGACTGTGAGCTTTATGAGAACAAGGAACTGAGTCTATTTTTTCTAATGCCAGCACTACGTTTGATACTTGGCATATACTCAAGTGATCAGACATTATTTGCTAAATAAATGTTAAATGAAATGGAGAGAATGAACTCTTTGTAAGACAGCATATTGATTTCCTAGACTTCCTTATGCAGTGAGCTCATTAAGGCCTTTTAATTAAGTAGGGCTAGTTACTGCCTATGATGGCATCAAATGGTCAACCTCGCAAAAGCTATGAAAATGTGTTTATGGGGTTTAGCAATGGGCTTCTCATGTCCTATAGAACTACTGTAAAATGTATACGAATGATTTTAATATCTACCCATGTGGGGAAAGTACTAATTGCAACAGATGGCTGTATTCTGTGTGTGTGAGGATGTAATGGATTAACTCCTTTATTGATGTTTTGAGAAATTTGTAGCAATGCTGCTAAAGCCAGTGAGTTGTTTTCATACCACACCCTTTTCCAAATTTGAGTTAGGCATACACTGACCTATTGGGAACATGTTATTAGCAATAATTCAAGGCATATAAACATGTGCCTTCTTCATACATAAAGGAAAAGAAACTGTTTTAAATTGCCCTTTAAAAGCTGAGCTAATATACTCTGAAATGTGCCAGGAAACAGCCTCCCATCAGTTTCTCATGCAAAGAGAAAAGGTCTTTGGGACCTTGCCCTGAATTGCCCTGAGTCAAATATCCCCACAGAGCAGGCCAGCAATTTCCCATGATGCCATGCTGCTGTCAACCATCCTACAGCAGGCCTCTCTGAATGGAAGGCAGAAGTGCTGATCCTAGGTCACAGGTCATAACTACACTTAGCTACAGAGTTTACATTTGGAGGCCAAGGATTGCCGCACAGGCCTCTGTGCCAGCTTTCTCACTGGGAATGGACTTCGTGCCCAGTAATTAATAGTGTTTGTCTGTGAAGATGAGACATGCCCCTGCTTGCCTTCAGTTTCATTAAGAATTGGCATGCTTGGTTTAACAGAGCTTAGCAGTATATTTATTTACTATGGTGTTTCCCAAAGTGACTGTTGAGTTCTGTCAGCTCTTGACTGAGAAAGTGTCTGCCGGTTGAAACAGAATGTATGCTAACATATATCCAGCAACACAAACTTCCAAGACAAACTGTTTAAGTCAATTTGCTTATCATATAGGGACATAGGTGCAAATATGTGCATATGTACATTTGGGTACAGGCATGGCACACACTATAATACTTGCACACATATCCCACACAGATTCTATAATAGATGTGTGTGTATGTTTAAGATCTATGTGCGGGGCTGTAGAAGCAAGCCGGAATTTGCCAAAAGAGAAAAGGAAATTCACACATGAAGAGAATAATTTACCATAAATTGGCCCATACTGAGTGCATACCAAAAAACCAAGTGGAAGATGCCAAATTCTTAAATGGCTCCTGCTCTTCCAGAGCTGGCCCTGACAAGCTTTGGAAGAGATGCAAGGGGGTAGGAAAGATGAGATTAAAAAATTATATCATAAGCCTTTTCATTTTTAAATGTAAAATTTCCACCACTATGACTGGAGGAGGGGAGGGAGAAAAAAAGCAGAGATATTTCCCTGATGCTGTTCTTCTCACAGAAAAAGCCATCAGTTTCCATTATGCATTGCTTAAATATAAATGCCATACCTCTTGCTAAAAGCCAGCCACAACTAGCCACTTAAAGACAGGCCTATGGACTGCCTTGGTCTCAGTGGCATAGCAAAGGTGATCTGAGAGCAATGTCACCCTGCAGCTCTAATTTCGGGAGTGAGGATCTTTTGTGACGAGTCACACTGTGCACACTCACTCACCCATCTGCTTCATTGAAGGTGGAGTCCTTCCCCTCACAGGTCCCACTGGCACATAGCAGATGTGAAAAAAAAAAAACCCTTCATTTCTTCCACTTACTTTCCTTCGTTTGTATGATTTTAAATGACTCTTTTCTCTATCTAATGCTTTCCCTTCTTGGGTGTGGAGGGAGTCACTGTCACATCTTGTTCCTTCCTTCCACATGCCTTGGTTTACTCATGGGCAAAAAGAGCCATCATTAAATCCATTAACTCCTTTCAATGGTGACCTTTCAGGTATTGAGACCTGCAGGATAGTCAATCATGTCTTGAATGCACTGAACTTTGAGCCCTGCAATTTTTATGAAAATACCTTGGCTAAGATTAGTGACCTCAATCCCTTTGACTACTGCATTTAAAAGCAACTTCCACTCCTCCTCTGGAACAGACTCCATTTATCACAAGGAAGACAGAGCCAAGGAAAAATCTACCTAATGGTGGGAATTTTGGACTGAATGCAGATATTTTAGATTTGATAAAAATATCATTCTAATTATTTAGGGTAGTTGACAACTGCATGAAGTTAATGCTATTCCTGTTTCTCAGTCTCTAAAAAAGTAAAAGGAGGAGTAAAATGAGGTATTTTCAAGATACATTTCTTCCTTTTTTATCTCTTGGTTAAAGGTAACTATGACGTTTTCTATAATAGTCCTGGAAAGAAAGTACCTAGCACCCAGTAAACTCTGGGTAAAAACGAGCCACCATCATTATCGATTATGAATAAATGAGGAAGACTGTGACTAAAGACATCACTTGTCACATTCCCAAAGCTAGGACATGGCAGCGCACCAAAGAGAATCTGGTCTCTGTCTCAACTATTTCCTCCATGAAATTTCAAGGGAATATAACTTCTTAAGAGATCAATAAGATTAAGAAAAAAAAAAGTGTTTCTTGGAAAGAATCCAATTTTACTTTTTTCCTTTTACAAAGTGAAAAAATATTAGTAATTTAAATTCAGAAAGACCAGCTCTTCTAGGTTATACCAAGCATTCTCACTAAAGTCTGAGCACAGAATTAAGCCACCAGCTATGACTAGAAAGTACTGTGAGCCGTATGGTCTTGGCACCATTTTCATTTTAACTAACTATAGTTCTCAAATTTGGGGGGAAATGTGGTATGCATCTGTGAGCCACTCAGAAACATAGACTGCTAATAAACAAATGCAAAGTGAGACCTGGCACGAAAGAATCAATATGACGATTCTAAAAAGACCTTCAAGCTGTATATGCAGTCGAACGATATACTAGCTTAGAGCACGAACCCTACTGCACTTCACTCATGGATAAAAGGAAGAGGATCTAGAAGCTGACTAGTCTAATAGGTGCCAAGTACGTGTTAGGTGCTCAATGCTGGTTATTTTAATTGTTAATTGGAGAGCCAGCTAAATGTTTGTTTTAGTGCTTCCTATTCTATCTGAGGCAAAATTCACTGAGAGGAAAAACAGTTCATTTTACCATTTCCCATTGTTGCATGTTAAGAATCTGAACTGCAACACCTCAGAAGATGTGGCTGTTCCCAGCCCTCCCCTCTGAGCTCCCATACTTGTCTGGTTAATGTCTCTCTATAAAGGGCTCATGGGCACCTCAGAGTACATACGCCAAACTTAGTAATTACCTTTCCGCTCAAACGGAGTTCTCATTCCCGGCTTTCTACTCACTTAGAAATACACCTTGAGCTTCAAAGTCAGATTCCTTTCCCAAACACTCACCATTCACTATAAGTCTTCAAAACTCTCAGGAACTTAAACCGTCTCCATCTGGCCTTCCTAAGGCTACCGCTTAACCCCCCTCCGTGCACACACCTAGCCTGGTCTCCAGTGTTCTGAATCTCATGGACTCACTTGCTCTGTGCACTACCTAATCACCAAAATGTCGAATCTCCTAGTCACCACGATGTGGAGAACATCATCTCTGGAAAATAAGAAATCTGATGAAATCACTCCTCTGTGTCAAATGCTTCCAAGGTTTCTTGTAGACAAAATCCAGCCTGCTCCTAAGGTCTTGCTTGACACCTCTGCTCTGGCTCTTCTCCCTCAGCTTCAGCTTCTCAAGGGTGCCTTGTTCTTCCTCCATTCAGGGCATTTGCATATGCTCTTTCTTTCCTTACTTGAGAAAACATTTTCCTTCTCTTTTCCTGGTTAAACCCTGTGCATCTTTTAGAGCTTAGCTGAAACATTCCTTTTTCAGAATAGCATTCAGTGTCCCCACAGGTAGGTTTAGTCTCAAACATACATGACATTATAATAACATCCTCATAGAACTATCAGCCCCAACAAGACCTTTTCATAACGCAACAGCTTTTACACTGTGTTTCCAATGCAGATTTGAGGAGTGATGGATAAATGACTTATCAAAATTATAGTGTTAAAATGTGTACTCTCTGCCCATATATTAGTTACCAAGATAAATTAAAAATTATCTCTCTCTACTTACAGGGCTTCAAATCAACACAGATTAACTATGTACTCAAACAGTGCTTATTCTGACAACCATTACAAATAATAAAAGATGAATACAGCGTAAAGAACAAACCCTCAGGTCTGAAGACAAAAAAAAAGTTTATGCCTTCTATAATTTCTAAGTGCTACATGAAATGCACATTTTTCTAGATTCCAACTGCACACACAGAAATATCTCAACTCGTTTTGACAAAGTTATCCACCAGGGAGATGAATAAATAGCTTCACTAAATACATATGGCACAATTACATCCAGCAATAAGTGACAATAGGTTTTGCTTTATAGTAATCTAAAAATTCAAAGCCCAATGATTTCAGCAGCTCAGTAAATAATGCTGAAGGGCCGAGGGAGTAAAGCAACTTGGGAACATACTGTATTAGTGAACACTAACAATCCCTTTATGATCCACAGAGCCACTTCTGTTTCTTCTGAAGGAAAAGGAGCTTTTTGCAAATTAAGGGAAAAAAAAAACTAAAGAAAGCCATCCATGAGCTACAGCCAAGAACAAAATGAAAGCGGGAAGGACTCCTTT
>PVHP010002438.1:42374-90005 GCA_004024765.1 Zapus hudsonius
GAGAGAGAGAGAGAGAGAGAGAGAGAGAGAGAGAGAGAGAGAGAGAGAGAGAACCTGTTTCCTTTGCTCCAAATTTCAGGGGGAACTGACAGTGACTTTAATCAAAGGGGTCAGTTGGACTCCTTTTTAGAATCAGAAGCACTGCAAGTAATTGGTATAATTAGCAGCTTAGATATGCAAATCAAATTCAAACTTGAAATGACTGAGATGGAAAGGCAATTTCAACAGGAAAGAGAGAGACAGAAGAAAAGTATAAACTACCAAAACATAACCCACCCTCGCCTTTCTGGGTGACTGGAGGTCAGCCCAGGAAGACAGATCTGGACGTGTCTGGTCCAGATCACAAACCATGCTGGAAGATAGTCATGATAGTGGAGACAGGGAAACCCAGAAGCTGCACTGCCACAGGTCCACCTAGACCAAGAGACCTCAGGGGAATGCCACCAGGAGACAGGTCCATGGATGTTCTTGATATCATGCTTCCTGGGCTTATGGCATTTATTATTTTTCAGATGAACCATATAAGCTATTGGACACTCGAAGAAAACTGTCTGGGCAATCAAATGTTTGTTTAGGGGAAAGATTACTCTATGTGGGTTTACTTCTTAGCCACCTTCCAACCAGGAAATGGCAATGTATCCTGCACCTGTTCTCCCTCCCTGTGCCCATGTGAACCCAGAGTCTCCCAAGAATAGCACCCCTTGGGGGAGGCCTGGAATATGGGCTTTACATCACCCCTTGCCTAGCACATGGACTTTGCAGACCATCATTGTACCAGCTCTACCTTCATTGCTGGCATTTTCCTTTCTTAATTCTTTACCCATCTGCCATTAAATAATCACTGCTGAATGACTCAGTTCTGAGTTCCGAATCTGCCTTGTTCATTCCTCTGATTTTAGAACCTGGCACAGTGCCTGGAGATCAGCAGGTGTTCAAGGCATTGAAAACTACCAATTCTGAGAGTAATGGATCAGAGTATCTATAAATCCAAGGCTACTCTTTGGTTCTTCGTTTATTCACTGACCATGAGCCAAGTGCAGAGAGCAGATCAAGAATTTATCATACAGACCACACGTCTAGAGCAGGGCTTTTGAACTTTCATTTCTCACAGAGCTCCCAGTAAAGGATTCCGATTCAGCAGGTCTGGGAAGGGGCTCAGCATACACTTCTAAAACCTTCCCAAAGGATGCTCATGCCACCCATTCCCGGGTCACACTGTGTAGTGAGGTCTCAGAAGACCCTTTTATGTGGGAACAAAGCTTTCCTCACATGAATCTCAGATCTTTTTCATTTATTTGTTTGTTTATTTTCAAGTAGAGAGTGGGAGGGAGGATAGAGGGGGAGAGAGAATTTGTCAATGCAAATGAACTCCAGATACAGGAGCTACTTTGTGCATCTGGCTTTACATGGGTACTGGGGAATCCAACTCCAAACTCCAGTCTTTAGGCAGGCAAGTGCCTTAACCACTTAGCCATCTCTCCAGACACTCTCACAGTGATGAAATCTTTTGACAGAGACTGTGTAATACGTGTGTGTATGTGTTTGTGTATTTGTGATGGTTTGATCCAGTTGTCCCCCATAAATGTGCTCTGAATGCTCAAAACCCAGCTGATGACAGTTTAGGTATTGGAACCTTGTTGGAGCTGGGCTGTTGGGGGTGGATTTATGGGGATAATAGCCAGCTTCCCCTTGACAGTGTTTGGCATACTTTTCTGCTGTTGTCCACCTGATGTTGGCCAGGAGGTGATGTTCACCCCTTGGCTCATGCCATCATGGAGCTTCCCCTTGAGCATGTAAGCCAAAATAAACCCATTTCTCCCATCCACTGCCTTTGTTTGGGTTCTTTGTCACAGCAATGAGAGAAGTCTAATTACAACAATATATTTATACATATGCACACAGACATACATATAATCAAGAGAGAATATTTTTGAATGTGCATGTATGTATAGATCATGTTTCATTTGAAAACTGGTATGTGTGTAGCATTTAGGGCTTTACAATACACAAAAGATCCCCTTTGTCTTTGAGGATTTCTTCCATTTTATGTGGTCAATATTTCACAGATCTAGCTTTCCAACAACTTCCAAGCCTGAAATGGGCTGATGGATATTGTTTTGATCTTTACATTGATTTCCACATCTCTTAATATTCAAATATTCTTTTGTAAATTGGCAGTTTAGTAACTTCTAAAACAATGACACAGTAACACAGATGTTTCTACAGGCATTATTTGCATATCTCTGTACAAGGTCTCTCCTCACACTACAATGCAAAGAGCTGATGCACGGTTAATGACTTGTCTATGAATTAAAAAATAGTTTAAAGTATCTTTTTTATTACAATTATTTTCTAGTTTTTACTACTGGCTCTCCTGGAGGAATACTGCCAGTGGTAATTGCCAATAATACACAGGCACGCGCGCGCACACACACACACACACACACACACACACACACACACGCTGAAAAATGTCAACATGTTGCTCTATGTCTATAGTACACTAACCAACATATCAAAATCCAAATTTAGAATCCTAATTCACAATACTTTTTTTTCTTTTTCTCCTCCTCACTTAGAGTAAATGAAATTCAGCCTTTGTTGGAAGGAAATGTAAAATGTGTTTCGCACATATATTTAACACTAATCTGTTCTCCCTACCTTAATTATGCTGTGAATTTCTGTGGAATCTTATAATTCAGGGACTCAATTTACTTTTATAAATATTCATTGATTCTACCTCCATATCCAGTAACGATGATAAAATTTACCTTCCATTTTGCATTTGGAGAAACTGAGGCACACAGAGCAATCTATGGATTGTCAGTTAACACATCTGTAGAGGTAGGAAAGGTGACTTGGATGTTCCTGTGATAAAGAAGAAACTGTCTTGAAAATAGCAACAGCGAGCTGGCAGGTTAAGTCAGAGGGTGCCTGCCCATGTTCTAGGCACAGTTACATCCCTTATTTTGTCTTTTCCTCAGTACAAACTACAGAGTAGCAGCCCTATGGTCAAAGAAATGATTGCAGAAAAGAACAGTTGGAGAAAACAAGGCAAAAGTACTTGGATTTTAGTCAGTGGGAGTCCATCACAGTAACTAATGGGCTGAGAATGTTTCTATTTTTTTCACCAAGTAATCCATATGCAAATTTCCTGCAGCATTCAATATGCACTTCCAAGCTCAGTAAATGTTTTCTATTCTTTTCTGCTTAGCTCTCTCAGCTTTTTCCAATTAGGCCCTGTTTATTTAGAAAAAAAAAAGAAAAGAAAAGAAAAGAAAATGTCTAAAGCAAGGATTAAGCTCTGTATCTTATGGAGAAAGGATGAATATTAGAAATTCTTTCAGGATCTAGAGGATGCATTCTTTCCTCATCCTCCCCACCGGGATGGGTAATGAGAACAAAGTAAAAAGGGGCTGAAGCTTTTTAGTCCCTCTGGTTTGTTCAGCTGAAAACATGTCTTTGACAATTTGGAACCGAGTCCAAAATTCATGATGATTCAGACAATGGTGCACATGGAATAAGCCTGTGGGTGAAAATAAATAAATAAGAGGGAAGCGAAAGCTCAAAAGGGCCCAGCTGGTGTGCAGAAGTCCTGTAAAAGCAAGAGAATTCAGGACCTGCCAGGGACAGGGGAGAGGGGACAGGCTGGGGAAAGAAAGCCCTCCTGGCTGAGGTGAACAGCTGTGTCACAGGAAGCTGGCCATGATGCCAAACGGGGAGATGTTTCACAAACATGGAATCTCTTGGGTTGTGGTGAGGGAGAACCGTGAGTATAAACCAGGTCCTTCCGTCCTCACTGTCATTACACCTTCAATGGCACAAGAGATACCGCCCATATCTTAAAGGCTTCAAACTGAAAACTGAAGGTCATTTTGTGTACAGAGGAAGAAGGAAGACAGTCCAACCAAGGCTTTTCCATTTAGCTACAGACAAGTTCTGACTGCTTATTTACTAAAAGACAACAAATAAAATAACCCTGAACTTGAATGTCATGGAAGGCAGGAGGTAGTGTCCTGGTGCTGAAGAAGAAAGTTCTAGCACTGACAATGGCCTGCCTCAGAGTCTATTGTCAAATACGTAAGTAATGTACATGGTATTTACAAATGTGAAAGTATTATACCTAGGAAAGAGGGGCTGTAAACAGTGGTGAGGGTTGGCATGAAGTCAAAGAACCAGAAATATCACACATGTTTTCTGGATTGCAGAACAGATTCTTACCTAAATAGAGTTGGGAAGAGTTAGGCAAAAAAGTATCAAAACTTATGATTAATTTACTCTCCCAGAATTTAGGGATTCAAAAACCATGAGAAAAAAATAATTGATAAATTATAGTTTAAGAGAGACCATTCACCTGGTGATTGAATAATGTAATAAGCTCTTCAAAAATCCTTTCACTGGGTTTGACCTGGCAAGAGTTAGAAGACAAACAGGTAAAATCCAGTTGTCCTTCTACTCAGCAAAGAGAAGATTCCCTTTAATGGCAGCTATGGGAAAGATAGGGAAGTTGAGTGAATTAATTACACATGTGAGCAAATGGCTAGAATCAATACCACAGTTTGGTCCTCACTCCTAAATATTTTCCACTGCAACTGAAGTTATCTGTATTTAGGGAAGGAAAGAAAAGGAGAGTGGAAGGCAAGAGAAGGGAAAGGATGGGGAAGGGAGGGAAATAAAGAACATAAAGAAAAAAAAGACGAAAAGGAAAAAAAAAGACCACATTTCTTTAATTCTGGTAAAACTACCTGCTTATAAACTGTCCATTAAAATAAAAATTGTGATTCCATTGCCCAATAGTCACTTGAAAATTTAAATTAAATTAAATCTCAACGCACAAGTTGAAGAGAAAAATCACCTCCAACAGCTTTTCACTTCTAAATTCCAAGACATAGCAATGCTCTCAGGTTTCAATTCCTTAAGTCTCAAGCTCAGAGAAAAATAAACTAAACAACAGCTTGCCAAAACTCCAGACTGGCTATTAAAATGTTACCAGCAAGCACCATGGGTTTGAAACTATAGATGGTATCCAGATCAGCAGAAATGTCCTGGATGAAAGCCTAAAGATCACCACCAGCAGGCTTTGATTCCTTTTGTCTAATTATGTGGAGACCTAACCCCTCACGCAGGGCATTTTTTTGGCCTGTCAAATAAAGGCCTTTCCCAGAAAACCTACAGGCTTGGAGACACCAGTCAGATTCTATTTTAAGTTTGGAGGAGGGTAGGGGACAGAGAGAGAGAATATGGGTGTGCCAGAACCTCTAGCCACTGCAAATGAACGCCAAATGCTTGTGTCACTCTGTACATCTGACTTTATATGGTTACTGTAGAATTGAGCCTGAGTTGTTAGGCTTTGTTGGAAAGTGCCTTAACCACTTGAGCCATCTCTACAGCCCCTCTTTGCCCATTATTAAGTAACAGCACACTGGATCAAACTCCTAGCTTTAGGGAGAACCATAGAGGGTGTTTTTCCCTTTTGCTCTCATGAACTAGTTGTATGTGTGTATATATATGTATGTATGTGCATGTATCTCATTCATATATATATATATAAAATGAAATTTCATTACCCAAGTAGCACCTTCCTTGAGCCAACTTTGAAAATTCCCACACAGTGATTTTACTACAGAAACATTCTTGCCCACTACAGAGAGGACCAGGTTGTGATGACACCCACCATTCAGTCTTCATCTGGCTTTTTCTTCTGCAGCTTCACTATGATCCCCCCTCCCATTACTGAAAAAGAAGAGCAGGTTTTTGCCTCAATGCTCAGGCACATCAGTAACAAGAATAATCAATGTATATTTGCAGCCAGAAGCTGATTAAACCCCACACCTTTCCTGGCAGCTTGGAAGAACTCTGTCCTTGAGACCCTGCCTGAAACTCACTCACAGCACTGCATAGCAGTTGCAGCTAAACCTTGAAAGATCTTTATGAGGCGGCTAAGCCTCCTGCCTCCCACCGAGCATCGAAATGGGAATATAAACTCAAAGTGGTGCCATATCTGTATATCCTTCTTTGAAGGTGTGGCCTAAGGGTCTTGCATGGAAAAGCGGGATAGAATAATCATCGGGCTGTGGGTTTGGAGCACTCTCTGAGAGTATTTTACACTGCCTACACATTAAACCTGTTCTTGTTTATGCAGTAATCAATGTATTTGGATTGAATAACACTTCCCCGGCTTGGCTGCCTAGCCAATTAATGTCTGTGCTTTCACCTTTATAATTAGCGCATTTTTGAAGAAACATTTTAAAGTTGCTACTGAGGTACTGAGGATGAGGCATGGAGGCTGTGTGCAGAAGAACAAAGACTAGAACCACAGGGCGGTGTGAGATGAACCAGGGGATGGAATCTGCATACTGCAGACGTGTCAATTGAGGGACTTATCAAGCAGCCCCAAGGATTCACCACCAGGCAGCACTGACATCAAAAATTAGATCCACACCCCACAGGCAACACTAGAGAGCAGGGGTTTAAATAGAGGCGATATTTAAAGCACCGCTACTGCGCACATACTTATCCACGAATCTGAAACACAAAGAAATCTCTGCACCAACTGACACACACTTTTTGGCAAGGTTTCTTTCATTTCCATTCCCAGTCCAGCTCAGACACACAAAGGAAAGAGCTTCTGAATGCTGTTGGTTGCTTTTCCCTTTTGCCCTGAAAATTAAACACTAACATCATCTGCTCAGGTCCATACAACCACTCACATCATAGATGTTGCAAGACTAGAATATTCTGCTTGAAGCGCCCCTGTTGCAAATCAAGCAGCCACTTTGGAATGAAAAATAAGGTCCCCAACAAAGGGATTATCACAGTTAATGAATCAGACTTTCATTATGGGAATTCTGTGGTAGCACAGAATAAAAGCACTCTTAAAGGTGCTTTATAAAAAGTTGACTGGTACAGAAAGCTGTGAGTCCTCCATCATCCAAATCCCCAATTTTGCACCAGAATGTTGTAATATTGCTGTCTGTTCCCTCGGCTCCCTGGAAACATATTTCTGTGGTGAATGTCTGCCATATGCATTCACCCAGCCCTAAAGTGAACAACTGCTCAATTCAATGTCTCAGGAATCTGCCTGTGCTCCCCCCAATGTATAATAACAAGGCTTTCTGAAAAGGAGGGCAAGAGAAAGAAAGGACCATTTTATAGAGGTTCTAGTATGCGCCAGACCGTGAAGTCAAGGGCATTCACAAAAGTTTCCTGAAGTAATTTTTTTAAGTTATGAATCATGTTGGCTTATTTTGTTAGAGAGCAAATAAAGTCATAAAGAAGGTAAGCAGTAATGCCTCAAAGCAATGCTAGTTGGGATTCGTTAGTCAAATGTGCCCTAAAAGCCTCTTGTGATATCTACTCTAGTCTGCTCTCTAAGAGCTCTTAACAGGCTTCTCTTCTGAAGTTCAAGGCCTTGTCTTACACTTCCTTTAGTCACTTATTTAACAAACATGAGTTAAGCTTCTGGAAGCAGGATCTCAGTAAATGAAGATGAAAGAGAAGGCAGTTCTGGTCCTGGGGAAGTGTGAGTCCAGTATCGACTAGGCAAGCATGTCAGCAAAGAACTGCAACCCAGTGTGACATTATAAAGAAAATAAACAACAAAAGATTATATATCTAGAATTAAACAAATATTGGAAGCAACTTCTGAAGTAGATATCCAATTACAATTAGGATTTAAGTGGGTAGAATAGGTCCTAAGAGAAATCCAGGCAGAGTAAGCAAGAATGGCCAAGGCTTAGAGGGAGGAAAACAGACTGGGAACAAGCAGTAGGAGAGCAAAGGAAGTTCTTTTGGAGAAATATACCATGATGGGTCTGGAACAGGGCTATGGTGGCAAAGTCCTGAGCCCCATCCCCAGTAGATGCACTCTTCTTTTCCATGGGCACTTGATCAAGCAGGTCTCCATGTGCACACCTCTCCCAAACTCTGAGAAGGAAATCCCACTGTTAGTAGGGGAAACCTCTGGAAGCTTACAAAGGGTTGAGAACTCATAAATGGAATTATTGTCCTTATAAAAGATGCCCTGAGAGCTAGCTTACCCTTTCTACCATATAAGGACAAGGGAGAAGGTATTGTCTATCCATCAGGAAGCCATGCTCATCAATTTCTGAATCTTCTGGTACTTTGATCTTGGTCTTTACAGCCTCCACAATGTGAACATGTATATATATATATATATATATATATATATATATATATATATATATGCACTATATATATATGCATACATATATATGTTTTCTTTGATTTAAAAGCATAGGGCATAGTTTATATCAGCTTAAAAGTAACAAAATCGCTTTAAAATAAAAATCAGAACATAAAATCCCTCTGCTTAAAAATTTCCACAGTATCCTTATCACCTCCCTCCTCACTCATTGATGATTTTCAGATGTTTACAGGATCTCTAGTCTAAAATTTTTAAATTAAAAATCCCAGAAGTATACATAAAATTTTAATTGTACGCCATTCTAAATAGGAATAGGATGACGAAATCTGTCATAAAAATATCCCTCTGGTCTTTCTGAGACATGAGCCATTGTTCAGCAGTCTACACTGTCTATTCTAGCCTATCTCTAGTCACTTATCTCTCTCAATTGCCTGTCTAGACACCACAATGCTTAAAATTCATGTAAATCTTGCTTTAAACACTTATGACCATGGTGTGCAGGAGTAGTGATGCTAGTATTTGACTACACTGAAGATGAGCTACAGGGTGGCAATTTTCCTTGAAGTTGAAGCATGAAGGTTTTTAACTTCACGAGGAAAAAAGCAACACAGTATATGTAGGGTAAGGTGATATCCATGGTCTCACACAACCACTGAGCGTCATGAAACATCCTCCAGAGAAAAGGTGGTAAATGCTGTGCTCAGAATAAAACCCAATTTTCTCTGCACAGTTGGCCAATGAGATCCACAAAACCTGTTTTGCCACATTCCCTTATATAATTTCTTCCTTGTTCCTCACACAGAATATACTTTCCATCTCATGCCAGAAGACCCAGCCTTGTGCTCCTCTTTTCAGTTTCTTCTCCCCCAGTCTCAACTCCATCTTCACTCCTGCCTGGAATTCTTGGACTATCTTCTCTTACATGGTTTTAACAGCTGTTCTGAGTTGTATTGTGTTCCCATCAAATCCATAACTGAAATCTTACCCCAGGATCTCAAAATTGTGGCTTTATTTGGAGACAGAGGTGATCAAGTTGAAAAGAGGTCATTAGAGGAGCCATAACCAGGTATGTCTGGTTTCCAGATAGAGGAAAAGGTTTGGACTGGGCTAGGGTTGTCATCCAGTGGCTAGAGTGCGTTACCTAGCCTGCAACAGGTCCTGAGTACAAGCTCCAGCACCGCCAAAATCAGCTGTGGTCTCACACATATGCAATTCTAGCACTCAGGAGGCAGAAGTGGGAGGCTTGGAAGTTCAAGGCCAGCCTTATCTACATCAGATTCTGTCTGCAAAGAATGAGAGACGGCAAACAACGCCCTACTGATCCTAAGGATCTATTGGTAGATAATTGATTGCTGGGGAAGAAAGAGACATTTTCCTCAGTGTGGCACCCACTGGTAACTTGTCCATGCTTTCATAAATAACTCTTCAGCCATGCTCCTATAAACAACTCTAACTAAACTAACTGAACACACACACACACACACACACACACACACACACACACACACACACACAGAATGAAAGTAGAAGGGGGACATGTTGGGAAGAGGAAGGGGATCAGTGGAAGAGGGAGATGGATAGTGAGTGTAATGAGAATGATTATGATAAGACTACATTATACACATATAAAATGTAACAAGGAAACCATTACTAGATATAATATATACTAGTAAAGAAAATAAGTTAAAAAAAAAAAAGAGGAAAGCCGGGCGTGGTGGCACACGCCTTTAATCCCAGCACTAGGGAGGCAGAGATAGGAGGATCGCCATGAGTTCAAGGCCACCCTGAGACTACATAGTGAATTCCAGGTCAGCCTGGGCTAGAGTGAAACCCTACCTCGAAAAAAAAAAAAAAAAAAGAGGAGGCCATTTGGATCCTCTAGAGACACAGACCTGGGGCACTGAAGATGTGAAAATACCAGAGAACACTGTGTGCTTATGAAGACATTCCTCTGTAAACAAAGGAGAGCAACCTGTTCTCAGAAGGAAGCAATGTGGATAACTCCAGAACCCTAAGACACTGTTTGTATCAGTAAAGCACCCAGTTCAGGGTACTTTGTTACAGTAGCCAAATACCCCATTTCCTTTACAGCACTTGTTACCACCTGGAATCATCTGGTTTAATTGTTTGTGGATTAACTGCATTTGCCCACTAGGAATACATCTCCATGGAAGCAGCAGTCATCTCTTACTTTGTTCATCTTATACCTACACTCAGAATAATCATGGCCCTTAGTAGGTTGACAAACAATATATATTGGTGGACTAATAATTGGTAATCACTTACTTACTGTGCACACTAATGAACTACGCTTGGTTACAGACCCTGACACCCTGGGCAGATGAGGGAAACTAGCTGGATGTACACCAGTGGAATTTGCCATTAGCAAAATTAGCACTGTCCGCTGGAACCTTACAGAAATTCACATTTTCTTCTGTGTCCAAATTTTTCATAGGGACATAGTTTGAAACATCCAGTTGTTTCTTTCAATGTCCTGATGCCCCGCCAAACCAAATTCAATTGATTGAAATATAGCCTGCTGATGCTTTTGTAGAGCTAAAGAAGCGGGTGGCAACCTTCCACCCCTCTGCTGAATGGTGTAATTGGCCTGCCATAGAGAATTGGGAAATTTTAACACATTCCCCATTTGGCTGAGCTTACCAATTATTCCCCAGTTGCTATCAGAGCCACAGACTTTTCTTCTTTGGGGTCATTAAGCCTGTCAAAACTAATTTGTCACCACAACTGCTGACCCTCATTGCTCTGACAGCAACACAGGGATCACCCTAAATAGACTCTTGTATTTCAAGAAATTAAATGGCTTATCAGGACCCACTGTGCTCGTGCTGTATGGCTTATAAATGGCCTTCTTTCCCTCAGAAGACATGGAAACAGTATCCCATACCTGACACAGGTCACAAAACCCACGTACTAATCATTTTGGTGCTACAAAAGAAATAAACGTGTAAAATGAATAAATGCTTGGAATACAAGTCTAAATCTGATATGTGACAAATACACTACTCTCTGGCTATGACAAAATCTGAATATATTACATGATCTCGCCATGCAACCACCCAAAGGAAGTCAGGTGGAATTAACTGTGCCATAAATCATGAGTCCTTAATACGCCAGTCAGAATAACATTCTCTGAAAGTTTCTTGATTGTAAATGCAAAAATATTCCGAAGTCAAGGTTGCCAACATTCAACAGGAAGATGGAAAGTCGCTGTGAGGAAACAGTGTCCCTCTCTGAAACAGTACTTGTGGGCTCACCCATGTTGAGAACAGTACTAACCATTCGCTGGAGTTGGCAGTTTTAGTGAATCTACACACGTCTCTGCACAAGCAGGCAGGCGTAGGAACAAGACGATTACTTTTAAGAGTACAAAGGGCTCCTTAGAGGCTGCCCATCAGATACCTTGAAAAGTTGTACTAACTCATTCAGGCTCCAGGGTGCCATTTAACACATAAATTAGTGAAATTATCTTAAGAAAAAAACAAAGTATGATCTCAAGACATCTTTATATAAATCCAGAATAAGAAAACAGCATTATAAAAAAAAAACATTATTTTCTTCCTAAATAGACTAAGAGCCAAATTTAGAGTAACTGGCTTCAACTACATTTTCCTGGTGGCATTACAGATTAGACACAATGATAACTTTCATAAACAATGAAGGGAAGCTAGAAATCCCAGATGCACCCTCATGCCTCACTAGATTCTTCCCCAACAACATGAGTGTCTATTAAGGGGGCACTAGTTCCCTAATGAAAATTACCACTGTAAGTGGACGACTGGCCAAAGGATTAATTCAACTTGAAACAGACCAAGGCTTTGATTGTTTACGTATATGTAGTCTAACAAAACTGCAGGCTTCTAGTCGGTCACTGACGAAATTCCTTTGAGCAGGTTTTTAGCGCTCCTCCTTTGAGAAGAGATTACAGGATGACTGAGGAGCACTGAAGAGGGGAATGAGAAAGAAAGTGGGGGGATGTGAAAACCAGCATGTCACAGGAGTCACACATTCAGCTGAGTTCTAATGATGTCACTTGGTTTTCCCTGTGGCAATGGGGATCCCCACCCCCCAAGCCCTGCACTTTAAGTGAGGAGTAAGCTAAAATCTTGGCAAGTCACAGAGTAACAAAGTCCTGAATTGGCAGCCAAGATCTGGATGTGAATTTTAAGTTGTTTTCTCCCCAAACCTCCAACAAGATCTGTTATGATTTAAGAAGGGGGAAAATAGATTTATTGATGCCTAAAAAGCCACACTGCAGAGTTGCCAGGGCTAATCAATAACTGGAATTTGACAAAAGACCATGTTAGATGCAGTAATGAAAAGGACACACATATAAAGGCAAGGATAATTACATGGTATAAATAAGGGAGAAGTTGCCAGAGACCACATGCTGCCAAGAGCCTCAAATATTCATGTTCTCTGAAAGACTTATTTCTGTGTCTATGGAGGATGAATAAACCTCACTAAAAAAATAATAAGGCTCTTCCCAAACCTTTGCTCATTTATGGAATTGAACCCTTTTGCAGGTTCTGAAATGTTTGACTTTGTTTTTCATTAATTCGACATGTTCACACATCCCCTGCACTTCTGGAGCTCTGAACAAAACTGGCAGTGAGGGTGTGCTGCCATATGGAATGAAGACTATTCCCCCAGGATGGCTGGCTCTCCTAGGGAGGGGCTCCTCAGCCTCATGTCAGGACAAACTCTGCACCCCTGGAAATCTGAGTTACCATAGGAAACTGAAGATGTTTTAATGCTTAGCCAAGAAGGGCCCAACCTCCAAATCCTCCGTGACTTAACCAGAGTCAAAGTCAGCTCTGTGCTCACAGGGGCCATCTTCTCCCACTGAGATCAGCTAAGAGCATTCTTAACTGATCAACGAAGATGGCTTCCTTCTCTAGCACTTGCACAGTGTGTGAAAATCTGCTGGGTTACTCAGCTCTAGAAACGTGTGTTCACCAACTCAAAAGGATAGTCTTATTGTGAGGCTGGACAGAGGATAGGACTCAATGGGATCACCAAGGGCAATGGTTCCTAGTACAGAAAATCAAAAACAGGACACGTCACAGACATATGAAGGAAAGTACATGGAAGGGCCTTCTATGCCACCTAAATCAGCTTGAGTTTCATTTCTGAATCATACTGCCATGAAGTTGAACAGTCCACAGTACCAGTAGCTGGAAGTTTGCTTCAGTCTAGATAAGTAAACAACTGTATCAACACATTAACAGGAGATGCTTCTGGAAGCAGCAGATCCTTTTCAGGCAGACATAGAATCCTGGGTGACAAAAGTATCACTGCTGGCCTAGCCGTTAGCTCCAAGGAGAGGCTGGATCATGTTTACCATGGATTGATGGGACCAATTTAGGGAATCATCAGTAAATGCTATGTATCTCCTCAGCCTCTCACATAGCCTTTTGTAGACAGAAAGATAAATCTGAAGTTCAGAGCAAGCTCATTTAATTTTCACCTGACAGCCGGTAATAACAGAAGCATCTTATAAAGGTTATATTTCAATGAAAAAAATCTATTACTGGGCATACAAAACATGCTTGCATTAATTACATTTCTTTGCACTGTTTGACGAAAGGTCATGGGATGACCCCCCACACACACACACCAGGTACCACCAAAAAAGAGGAAATATGAAAAGAATTCTATATCTGAAGTTTTCCTTTTCTGATTTCTCAGGAATTCAATGACACTCTGTTCTTTACTACATATAATTAAATCTGACACCCTGAAGATGACTGGCCAAAAATATCAGATATATTACAAGCTCCGGTATTCTTCACTGAATGATGGATCTGTACCTCTGATGTCGTCCATGTCTAGAACATGCCTTGCTGTCTGTCCATGCTGGGGTATTTGAGAAGCACTAGATATGAGAACAGAATTTTTTCTTATTTTGTCATCACAAAAGCTATCAGGTGAGCTGGGCATGGTGGTGCATGCATTTAATCTCAACACTTGGGAAGCCAAGGTAGGAGGACTGCTCTGAGTTTGAGGCCAGCCTTTGACTACATATTGAATTCCAGTTAGCCTGGGCTCAAATGTGAGATCCTACCTCAGAAATCCCCTCCCCAAAGCTTTCAAATGACATGTTTTATAACAGACAATGTCAGGACTACTATTAAATTTTTATACTTTTCATATGTAGGAGGACATGAGGTGAGATGATCATTTTAAAGGAAATTATGGTGCTTCAACTTAAAAATTATAAACAGTAAGAGATATCTTAGAGAACAGAAATATCTCTGAACTAAGAGATCTCCTTTATGGTACAGACCAAAGGGTCTTATGGCCTCTGTAAAGTTATTTACATATGAATCTAGACTAGTCCCTAATGTGATAGTGGACTTTAAAAACAGCAAAATAAAATAAAATAAAATGTCACCATGGTCACAGTTAACTTGAAAATAAAGATAATAAACCTCTCCTGAGGATTCTATGATGTTCACAGTAGGCATGAGAAATGTATTAGCTACAGTTTTCCTTCCTCCTTTTCTACTGAGATACTGCTAGACTCCACTGAGTTCAAGTGACATCACAAATCTTAATCATCGGGAGTCTACAGAGGAGTATGTAGGGTGTGCAGAAAAATTTAAACCCTCTACCTTCCCAACCAAATGTGTGAATGGAGAATGATGGTCAGTGACCAACTGGGACAAGCTGAAGGCAATTTTCAAAGCAAGTCCGGTTCCTAGTCTTTGACTGGGAGGTAGGTCCCTCTCACTCAGTGAAGACAAGCTGATGTGTGAGGCCATGATCAAGAGCTGTGGCTCATCAACTCTTCTGCATTGGGGAATTGAATCCCAGGAGAATAAAGGAAACAAAGTAGGAAGTACAAGAGTAGGGAAAAACACCACAGCCTCATATACCCAAGACCACTGCTGACATGCACATCAATGCAGGTTACAACTTTGCTAATGTCATAATCCATTGGTTCCCAACCTGAGTCAAAGTGCTCAAATGTCAAAGGGTTTGAGCACACAAATCTAAGTGTGGTCTTCAGTCTTAGCAGCAGTAGTGTCTCTTGGCATTGTGTAGAAATCTAAAATTCCAGGTCCCATCCCCAGCAAAACAAAATTCTTATTTTAACAGAAACCCCAAGGAAGTGGTAGAGTGATGGTCTCCTCTCCTTCTTTAGAGTTTAAGCTAGACAATGAACTCTACAAGTCAGGTGTCATCTTCTCCAGGAAACAGATGTCCCTCCATGACTAGAGCTGCATCTGAGTGTTCAATAGCCAAATGGTTGACTGCCATAAGATTGAGGCATCCTGATACTCTGAAAAAATGGCTGCTATGATTGACAGGTACAAAAAGAAAAAAAGATTATAAAATGAAATGCAGAAAATATTTATTGAGCAAATTCCAAGAATTCTAAGGCTTTAATAAATCAAACAGGTGTTGGTGGGCTGAAATTGACTTTATTGAAATAAGCTTTTTTTCTCAGATGATGCTAATTGATGATATAAAAAAAGATGTCACAGAACTGCTTTAAAATTTTACCACTTTAAGCAAGTCTGGTAAGGTGTGATTTATATATCCTAAAATTGACAGTGAATGTTTCTGACCCCAAATGCAGACAGTCTCTAATCTACTTTCTCCAAGAAGCCTGACGCTTGGAGAACTTCTCAATCAGTTACACAACTGGTAAAGATGGGTAAGGCTCTATGCAAGCATCCCCCTAACTCATTCTTAGCTGTATATACTTAAAGACAGCATTTCAAACAATTTTCTTCTTGGGGTGGGGAGATGGTTCAATGGCTATAGGCACTTGCTTGTAAGGCCTACTGACTTGGGTTCAATTCCCCATGATCCACGTAAAGCCAGACACAAAAAGTAGTGCAAGCATTTAATATTCATTTGTAGTGGAAAGAGATCCTGGTCCACCCATACATGTACACATATGTATGTATGCTACTAAATAAATAAAAATATTAAAAAACATTTTTCTTTAATAATTCTGTAACCCATTAAAATGTTAGGGAATCAGGTATAAGAATACTATAACATATAGGAATAACTATACTGAGTATGTATAACATATAAGAATAACTATGCTGTATATGTATCCATATGTAGTTCTTTATTTTTATAGGGGTAGCAACATAGGACGTATGCCCAAGCCTCAATATAGCAGGCTAGGATGCAACCGTTAAGAAAAAATGTGTGGAAGGAACTGAGTGACCTGACCTTGTAAGATGATCTTACATTACACTACTAAAGGAGAAAAATGCATACTGCAATTCCAATTTTGTAGAAAAAAATCATCTCTGTATAGGTATGTGTTTGTATGTTTCCACAACCATCAAGAATCCCCAGAATGACACACACCAAACTCTTACTACTTACTATTTTAAGAGGGGGCTGCCTGGGGGCAGGAGATGAGGAAAACACTTTGCATACTGTGGTAAGCAAATATTCCTTGGCTGTTTGAAAAAGAACCATAAATTATATCTTAAAACTATAATTACATTTTCCATTAACTCAGATTAACTTCTTTATCCTCCCCATTGCTCTAAATTTGTATGGTTTTTTCGGAATGTGTGCACTAAAATATGTGGATGTTTGAGATGTCTGGGGTATAACTTAAGAGGTCTTGAAATTGGATTTCAAATCCACTGCTGTTAGCCTAAGGGGATGAGGACCCTGACGATATGATTCTGTCTTGTAGCAGGAGCATCGGGAGACTCGGGACAAAGCCTCACTTTCATTGTCTTCCAACTTCTGCTGACTGAATGCAGCAGTGAGACAGTATGGTACATGCTCAACTCTTGTTGATGACAGTCCAAGGGCTGTCTTGAGACCCACTATGCTTTAATTAAATAAGGCAAAATTTATCAGCAGAGCAACAAAGGATTAAAAAAAAAGATTGCATGGTGAAACCATACATATTTGTGTGATAGGCCACCTGTAACAACCATCAGCTGAAAGCCATTTATTTACAAAGATGTTTTGATTAAAACTATACAAATGATATTTGAAAACTCAACAATGTTCTGTGATTCTAGTTTTTTCCTCAGAGTTATTTTCTTCAGCTTTATGAAGTTTTGTCTTTTTTCAATTTCATGAGTATTCTTTTTAAAATAAATCCAAGAAATCAGACAAATGACACAGTTCAACTCAGTTAATTAGCGTAAATTGGTCACACTTCCATAACCACTATAGATCAAGAAATAGAAATATTTCATCACTATTCCAAATAACATTCAACCTTTACTTCCAGGGGAGAAAGCCTGAGCTATCAATTATATTTGGAGCATTTAAGGCAGTTATTCTATCCATTGGGACTTAGCCTGGGCTGGCTTGGTAAAATTTAAAGATGAATGAGCGAGGAAATATGACTCTACAGAATCTAGAGACAAAACATCCCTTGGGAAATATGTGAGGTGCCTTCCTCAACACAGAAAGCTGTCTTCCATTGTGTTACTGGAGTGATGGTCAAGACCAATGATTCCTCCTTGCTTGAGTCACAGAAATAAAACCAAACCCTTGACTTATCTCTGGGTTCACTTTCACCCCCCTAAGTTTTCTTTGTCACCAAGGTGCAGTGTAATGAAATGCATATTGGCCCAGCAAGCCTAACAATGCATCTCCCTGTTCAGAGAAGGTAAAACAGACGATTAATTTGTCAGCACAAAGTGAAGACTCAGAAGGCTGAAATATCAATCTCTTTTTTTAAGCCTATTATTCCTACTCTGAATAAAAGGGTGCTTAGAATTCACATTCAAGTTAGTAATACACAAGTTTAAAGGCAAGCTGACCTTGTGAGGTTCTCCCTAGACCTGGCAGGAAACATCTCCAAGGAAGTAGGTGTCTGGGGAAAAGGTTTAAATTGTGCAGGACCTTCACCCATGAGAGATCACTGCTTCCCCTTGTACACAGAAAATGCACAGCTTCAATGCAAAAGGCTGGCATACAAGATAACTGGAAAACAATTATTCAGGGTGGTTTTTCAGAGCCAGTCCCCTCACAGGACCACTAGATATGTGGCACAGATCATTCTGCTTAAGGTCATAGGAGAGTAAACCAGACCCTCTCTGTGTTAGACGCCGGAAGAGGAGGCCACAGTGCTCATGAATAAGGCTGTTTACATAGTGGAAAAAATTCTGAAGTAACTGAATCTTACAAGCTTTATATTATGAGAGGGTAATTTTGATTCTTTATCAACATAATTATTAATTATTATGGGACAGAAAATCCAAAAGGTAATTTGTGTTCTATTTAATTTTGACAAATCAATGCATTATTTGGAGGATAAAGAATTATTTTATCAGTCTAGTTACTGCTTAAAAATTTTTTGATATAGAGACCAGGAGTATTATGCATTTGAGCAGTAATTCCTAGCAAAAGTGACTTTGCCCTCCCCTCCCCCACCCCTTTTTGCAACATTTATCCTTGTTTGAAGCCATTTCGAGTTGTCATGACTGCAAGTGAATTTGTGTGAGAAGTAGGAACACCTGACCTCAATGCCTAGATTGGAGTGTCTCACAGAGGATGCTGTTCCACAGGACATTGAACTTGGGCTACTTACCAAACAAAGCAAAATTCTTTTTGGGGAGTTCTTGATTTAGAAAGATGCAACTAGATATGGCTCCTATTTTACCTGGCGAGTGTTGAGCTATTCTTCTGTTTCAGGTTAAAATCTGTGTATACAACCCAACTCTATTCAACTAGCTAGCATTACCTTTAACCTCTTATTCTATCCTTACCAATTCTTGAGGCTCTATGAGTGTGTGTGTGTGTGTGTGTGTGTGTGTGTGTGTGTGTGTGTGTGTGCGCGCGCGCGCACATGGAAGCATATAGTCCTTACTCATCTTTGGAGGGAATGTGACCTGTTTCAGGTGATGAAGCCCTGGGTTACCTAAGATAATGTCCAAGATACTGGGATGGGGGTTGGGGAGTCCTGAAAGAAACATGACTCTTCAGGTTTGATGCCAGCAACCTTTCCTCTTATTTCTGGACTCTGTACTGAAATTTCAGAAGGGATTTTGTCTGGTTCCTGATGGGTTATCCTTGAGTCAATTCTCAGATGAGCTGTTCCTAGGCATTTTTCCTTGTCAGATCTTAAAAAGTGCAGTGGGGCAGATGTTTTAGACTTGAAGCAAGAGTGCTATGAGAAACTTTATACCTTTGTGTTTAGCTTACATCTTCCATAGTATTAGTGAGTATGCTATATATATATATATATATATATACATATATATATATATATATATATTTATGGCTATACAAGAGAATTCTTTCTCAAAGAACTGTTTACTCACTATGCAACTTGTTTCAATAATAACTTGAGAGAATTCACTTTATATAAAAGTACATTTTGATCTGTGTAATGTGAATATTTTTCTCCAAACCATGTGTTCCAGTGAGTCAGGGCTATTCTAGTCTAGTGTCTAACACCAACTACAAGAAGTAACCGAACTATGAGGTTTGGGGCCACAGTCCTTCTTACCTTTGATATCACCTTCAAGTTGTGTGAAAACAGGCAGATGTACAATAAATATCCTCTAAAGTCATGGTTATGGTCTCTTGCAGGGAAAAATCCTATTAAAATCAGCCAAGGGTCTGAGTTTGGCAGGTTTCCAAATGCATATGCTTCCAGTGCTCTCAGGATGTGGAACCACCCCTCACTACCACCACCATTTTTGTGTGAAAGATACTATGCAGGGAAGACACCTGATCTTTGGTTTCAGAGTCTTTATTGGTTTCCATTACATAAGCACCATGCAGCTTATGTGAGCCCCTGGGTTGATGAATATCACATAACGAAAGACTTTATTGGTCTTTTTGGAATGGCGTTCCTACTCTAAAATTGTTGGGTATTGCTAGCCCAACCTTAGATCTGGTATAGCTAGTTCTCACACTAAACAAGGATGCTCCTCTCAGGTATGAATATAAATCACCTCCCAGAAGCTGAAGGCAAAAGGGCAACGTCAAATTCTGAATTACACAAATCATTTGCCTCTTTTAACTGAGTATGATAATCCTAGCTCGCTCCTGAATTTGACACTTTAGTATGGGAATCATTTTCACACAAATCCACTGGGAAATTTTTAAATGAAAGGCAAATTAGGTCTGAGAGTAAATATCACTAATAGCATAAATCTAAGACCATCAGAATCAGAATTAAACCTCTAAATCATGATAAAAATAAGAGCAATGGAGGAAGACTCTGAACACCATACATCATTTTAAACTACATAACTAAGAATAAGAAGATATTAAAATCTCAATATTTTTGTAAAATTATATAATTTCTTCGTTGCCCTGCTGAAAGCTAACCATTTTTTTTATTGTAACCTATCTTAAGGTTCTTTGACCTATGTTAGATTTCTGAAAAGACAGTCCTTGCAAAAATCAACAACTTATGAGCTCAAATCAGTTATGATTCCTATAATTGTAAAAAAAATAAGTGGACATATGGTACAAATTCTCACCCATTTCTACTTTATTTTGCAAGTGAGATATGTAAAGCTCTTCAAGGCCTTCCCTACCATACATGATAAAGAGAGTAGAGAATTCTGTATTTACACCTTTTTTTTCCTTTTTCCCAACATGAAATTTTATGAATTACATACATTGTCAGGTCAAGAATTGGGTTTCAGCTAAATAAATGAATGAATTCCATTGCATTTGGAAAATTCAAAGTATATACAGGGACTAAGGTTTGATTTGATCTTTTATTATTCTTTCCTAATTAAATCCCAGATACAAAACCCAGGTATAGAACCTCCCTTGGAGACCTCAGTAACAGTTGGGTGATATGTCTATTTAACACAAGCAGCTGAATCCCCTGGGCCACATATGCAAAGAGCTAAATTCCACAAAGAATCTCTGTTCCTCCTCAAATCTCTAGTTCTTATTAATTTTAATGCAGTTGAGTCCCTGAGTGGAAGAGAAAACTCTCTTGTAAACAGACACATGAGGCTCTGCTCTTTTCTGAGTCCACCAGCACCTTTGCACTCTCAGAAATACCAATCACAAACACAGAGGACAGAAATAGCGACATGAGCCATTTACACTGAAACTAGACTAGTTAAAAAAAAAACAAACAGCGATCATCTGTGTGGTTTTTTTTTTCTTTTTTTTTTCCACCTAGGATGTGCTAAAGACTATGGATTGCAGTTGAGGGAGAATTAAGGTCTCTATTTACACATTTCATACTGCTTGTGCAGCTGAAAAAATGAACTTGGTTGTAAAAGTATGTCGATAGCTCAGGCAATTTTATTGTCTGGGTATTGGGGAAATGTCCTTTAATGTCAACAGCTAGAAAAAATGAATAGTCAGGAATCAAAAAAGCTCCAGAAATTTTCACATTAAAATGAAGAAAGATCAAGGAAAAAGACAGGTCATGAAAGTAGACAATGTGATCACACACAGAATTGGGAGCCAGGCAGGTACACTGGCAGGAAGAGAAGCTTTTGGCATCAGGGATTCTCAGTTGGGGTGGCAAAGGATTAGGAATCCCTGGGGTTGCAGAGTGTTTTGAAAAGGGGCATTCAATATTATAATCTTATATTTTGAATACATAAAAATACTTTTCATTTTTGTAACTCAAACCTTGGTGACTCCAGCTCCTCGAAACCTTCTGGGCTGATGAAGATAAGCCCATTCTGCATTGGCTGCCAAGGAGATTCTCAACAGGAGAGCAGTGGGCAGTGGAGGGGAGAGGCACAAAGCAAGCAGAGCCCCTGAGGGCTGAGGATTTGGGCTGCTCCACTACTGAGGGCATTAGGGTTTAAAAGACTGAAAAACGCTGTTAGAAGTCATTTGAAAACTGGTATAACACCAGCAGATCCTATAGCAGAAGAGCCCTTGTTGCTCTGTGAAGCTAACCTTGGGGAGCACTTGACTTTGTGGAACGGACTTTCTGGAGCCTCTCCAAACTCTGGGTAAGAGAAGCTCAAAGTACTCTATGGGTGATTATTTCTTAAACACTCAAATAAAGTGCCTAAAATATAGTACACAAACTTTTTATTGCACTCTTTCAAATCAATGTATAGCTCCTTTTAAAAAAAAATGGATTACTGTCCATCCTGAGGAGTCTCAAGGGTTCACAGGGTGACCCTGGGAGACATATAGAGGCTTCTCCAAAAAACAAACAACAGCAAAAAAAAAAAAAAAAAAATCCAACATTTCAAGCCTCTCTCTGCTTCCATGGCCCTCATAAAAAAATTGCACGTGTCAACCCCACACAGCTATATCAGGTGGCTGAAAGTGAAAACTGCTAAGGTAAATTGGTAATTTTTCATAAACTGAACTCTACGTAGGTGAAATACCATAATGCTGATGCTGTCTCCTCAGCTCAGTAGCCAATCAGGTCCCAGTGGGCCATATGTGTATTTATAAATATATCTGCTAATGTAAAGGTCGTGCTGTTCACTGCTCAGGGAAACCAGGCACATTTGGAACCATCCCTAGAAGATTTTGGTTTCTTTAAAAAAATATTTTGACAATTTGTGACAAATGCAATCCTGCCCCCATATGTTTTGTACTATTTAAAGGGAAATGACATCCAGTTGCCTTCCCAGCAACACGTGAATTTTTTTTCCTTTAATAATAAAGTTGGGAGATGGGAGGGGAATTTACCTGCCACACATATTTGAAAGATGTAAATACCTTTTCAAACTTTGTATGCCTAAGCTAGAGCTCTCAAGTCATTGCTCATGACATTGATGTCACATAAATTTTTCCACCAAATGGGAAAGGGTGGCAGGATCCTGTTGGGACATGCTGTCTTCCCCAGGGCCCGTTTCCTTCTCCTTTCCCAAAGCATGCGGAGGAAAAGAATCCTGCTTGACTATTCCCCTCTGACAACCTCTGTGGAAATGTCCCATGGATCGATTTAGATCCTCTCCATCAGGAATGAGATCTGTAGGAGCCAGACATCCAGAATAAACTTCACACACTACACAAGCATTCAGTTATAGGTCACTTCATTCCTTAGTACCAAAAACACACCAAGGTTTCTCTGTGGCTCAGAGGACAGAAACTTTCCATGAAAACAAAAACAAACAAACAAACAAACAAAAAAGACAAAATCAAAATCTGAAAAAAAAATTTCTTCCAACAAGATAGAAAGGTATGAAAATATTTTGAGAGAACTCGTTTAATTGCCCAGCCATGCCTTCCGTTCAATTTATCCCTTGAATCAGAATAACCAGGACAGATGGCTCCCGCTAGTTAGAAAAAAAAAAATTAGCTAAATTTTCAGATAACGCAGCCTTCTGTCATGTTCTCCAACTCCACGGCTTGTGTGGTTTGTTTAGCAGACTCTGAACTGTGGGCTGTTAGTTGGTGACCAACTTTCGCTTAGTATCCGCGAAATTCACACCCCATGATTCCGTATGCGAAGCACTCCACAGAGGGAGAGACACTGTTGGTTCAGATGACAAAAGCCTTGGCTAGGCTACCCTACCTCCACCCATGTTAGCGCCCATTTTACACTCAGAACAATGTTGCAAATGGAAGAATGGAGAGGAGTGCCCAGGGCTCTTCGGCTGCTATCTCTTTGTAGCAGAATAAACTCATATCTGATGCTATAATTACAACCCTAATGGACACTCTTAATTTATTTTGGAGAAGTGAAGTTGATATCCACTAGTGCTATTATTAAAAAGACTAATGAGAGCTGCTTGGGAAGAAAAGAAAAGATTTATTGAATTCCTTTTGGCAGCCGGCACAGCTTAGTAATTTTGAGAGCCCATCAAAACAGCAGATAGATACCCTGCTCAGATGTGCTGTTCGGGATGTGAGCTGGGTTTCAGATTTTCAATAACAAATCTGTCACTCTGATTTTAATTAGACGGCTTAAAGCAGCTACATCAATAATGGCAGAATGACGGCTCAGTTCAAAGATCATAGAGATGTTACTCTATTTTAATAGTTCTTTTATACAAGTACATATTTCAGAAGTTTGCAAGGCATTCATCTTGACTACCCTTTTCACCAAAGAAGAGGAAAAAAATATTCCTAATTGAATTGAACCACGAATACTAGCAGTCATCACCATTTCTACACCAGGCTGTTGTATCCAGCTGGTTAGAAGGTCTAATTTCACACCACGCAGCAATGAAATGCTGCTAACTTTTATTTGTGAGTGTAAAACAGTAATATTTCATGACAGCAAAAGGCCAGTTGACGCCGCTGGGTGCACTCGCTGCTGGTCTCAACTTGAGAGACAAATGGATTTCAGTCCTGACAAGCAGGACTTTCTCACAAATAGCCCATAGTAGAGAGAGGACTCAAGCAGGGAGGAAGGTTGAACCTCTCTGGAGAAGTTCACCAACAGCTGTGACTGCTCCTCAGCCGAGAGAACCAGACAGTGGAAGGTACAGAGAAAAACCCTGCAACTGACGGTCCTGCCATTTCCTTCCAGGATGGAGTATATAGTGCTGTCACTGGACTTTCACTGAGGCTTCTAACAAGAAGAAAAACTTACTGGTTGCATATCAATCATGTAGATAACCATTTAGTACCATAAATATTATTAGCATATTTGTACAAAAGTGTTGCATAACGGTGTTTGGTCAGTGATAAGCTACTTATATGATGGCAGTCCCATAAGATGATAATGGGCTGAAGAAATTCCTAGTCTAGCCAATGGAACATTGTGCCCTAATGCATTGTTCACATGTATGTGGACTAACTGGTAGAAACAAACCTACTGTGATGCCAGGCATGTGAGAGTGCAGTAATACAATGATACTAGAGAGCCTAATATTTGAAACACTTGATTTTCATAACAAATGATTATTACTGGTTTATGTATTTACAATGCTGCAAATTTTATCATTGTTTTAGAAAGTACTTTTTCTAATAAAAAAAAAAGTTAGGGGCCAAGATACAGCACAAGTGGAGCACTTGTACTGCCTAAATGAGGGGATTCTCATTGGGAAGCCCAGTTGAGGACAGATGTGTGTCTGCAATGTGTCTTTTAGAAGCATCTCCTGAAAAGTTACTCAGAACCTTCTTCCGGCTCATTCATAGCATAGTGCAAAGCCATAGTCCCAACCTACTTCCTCTGCAATGCTGGTCATCACTCTCCAGAATAACATGAGCATTCCTTTTAAGTCACACTGTTTAAGTCAGTCCTCATTGAGGGAGCCAAGGTTTTATGGACTCCCTGTAGACATTCCTAAAGTCATTTTATTAATTCTGGCTCCTGCAGTAGCCATATCTAAGTACTGTATGCTTAGACTGGTGACCAAGGCCCACCACGTGTGCTGCACCAGCTCTGCCTCTTTTCAAACTCCACGTCTTTGGTGCAATGATTTAACTTCTATGAACCTCCTTACACTTAGAGCACCTCCTCCAGAAAGCCTCCCAGGATCTCCTGGGACTTTCCTTTGTTTTCCCACAGAATTCCCTATTTTCACCATCACAGAATTTTCACATAGTTTAAAAGAATGATGCATGCCTGCTTAAGTTTCTCCCCTACACTAGACTTATCAGAGCGAGACACCTATCTGTCAGTCATGGTCACCACTTACCTGCCATTCATTGAGAAAGATCAATATAAAGTACTGTCATGGTTGGATCCAGGTGTCCCCCACAAACAAATGTGCTCTGATTGATTGATCCTCAGCTGATGGCAGTTTGGGTTTTACAACCTCGCTGGAGCTGTTTTGTTGGGGGAGAGCTTATGGGGATTATAAGCCAGCTTCTCCTTGCCAGTGTTTGCAACACCTTCTTGCTGCTGTTTCCAGTGCTGTGGTGAAGGTGATGTCCACCCCTCTGCTCATGCCATCGTCTTTCCTACCATGATGGAGTCTCCCCTCGAGTCCGTAAGCCAAATAAACCCATTCCTCCACAAGCCGCTTTTGTTTGGGTTCCTTCTGCGCAGCAACTAGGAAGCTGACTCCAAGTACCTACTTTATTTATTTTTAGTTAGCATACATTGTTTGCACAGAGTGAGCTGCTTCATTATGAAATTTCCATTCATGCATATACTACATTTTCTCAATTTTTAGCATCTTTATCCTCTCTATTACACTTTCTCATCTCCTCCCCACTGGGCCCTTTCTTCTTATTTATCTATAATACTCTTAAGTTGTTTTTCTTTTTTTTTGGTTTTTCGAGGTAGGGTCTCACTCTAACCCAGGCTGTCCTGGGATTCACACTATGTAGTCTCAGGGTGGCCTTGAACTCATGGTGATCCTCCTACCTCTGCCTCCCGAGTGCTGGGATTAAAGGCGTGAGCCTCCACGCCCAGCTAATACTCTTACTTTGATGGCCTGTATAAGAGAGAAAACAGGTAAGATGTTGACCTACTTAATCTTGAAGAGCTCCAGTTTCATCCACTTTTCCAAGATGATATAATTCTTCCTTATGATGAGTGACTACATTAAAAAGACGATGTTGGAGTTATTTTTGCATCACTGGGACAAACACCTGACTAGAAGCAGCTTATGGAAATAAAGAGTTTATTTCAGGCTTACAGATCAAGGGAAAGCTTCATCATAAGAAGCTTAATAAGAAGCTTCATACATCCACAGCAGAGAGATAACAGTAAGCATGAACAGAAAGAGCTCAAGCTGGCTCAAAGCATACCTCTTAGAGCTGAACTCAAGATCTACCCCAACACCACTCCTCCTCCCACAGCCTACTGAACACTAAGTAGGAAGCTTAACCAAAAATACCATAGGCTAGGGTATCACCACATTCCGTCCCCTGACCCCATAGACTCAAGACTATTTTACAACTAAAAATGTACACAGTCCAAGTTCAAAAATTCCTATAATCTTTACCAACTTTAATATTATTCAGAAGTCTAAAGTTTCATCTGAGATTCAAGACTGAGCCCTGTAAAATCAAAACATAACTTACATACTTTCAATACATATGGCACAGAGTAAACATTCCCAATGCAAAAAGAATGCATAACAAGAAGATATTGACTTAATGCAAGATCAATAAGCAGCAGGTAAACATCAAACATCTGCAGTTCCAAGTCCAACACCCATAATATGTGACAAAGTCCCTGAGTTTTCACATCCATGTTTCCAGCTTGGCTGCTCATTGTCAGGAGAAAACTTCATCCCAAGTTAGCAGTTCTCTTCTCCATCCATTCCACAGCCCTGTATGCCTAACACAACCAAGGGTCTAAGCTACAAACCACACTTCATCTTCATAGATCCTTAGAATGGCCTCACTGATCTTCCATACAGGGTTTTCACCCCTGCTTCACAATGCCACATGTCAATGGTTTCTGGAATTGTGTGTATTTCATGACCATGATCCCATTCTCTGAATTTTTCATGCTTCTAGAACTAGTACCATGTGGGCAGAATAGCCAGATGTGTAAATCTGGGGTGGGAATAAAGCTTGACCTTGAAGAGCAGGATACCCCTTTAAAATTTTTCCTTCAAACTTCCTACTTGCAAAAATATTTGCATTCCTACTAGCTTGAGCCTCTCATGGATGGGTCTCACCCTCAGGCATTTTTTTTCCATTGTCTCAATGCAAAACAGTTGGCCCATATTTGATGGTGGTAATCTCCCCTAACAACTGCAGATTAAATAACCCAAAATCAGTCTCTGTGCCTGTAACTTCAAAGTTCCTCACATTTTTCTTGTGATAAACTGTGCATCCTTCATATCATTCTGTTCTACACTTCCAGCAAGCACACCAGTCTATTACTTTTAAATTTAATCTTGCTCAAATTCTCAGGGCTTAGACAGAACACAGCCAGCCTTTCCACCAGTATTGTGGTTCCAACCAACTTCTCTCCTTTCCCTTCATGGTCCACAATTCTCTCTGCATTTAGAATTTTCAAGCTCTCACTAGAATAATATGCTAAATTCTGATTATAATAGTGCAAAGCCTCTCTAGTCCAAAATACCAGATACTTCCACATTCCTACCATAAACACATTCCAAAAAACCAAATCTCACATGGTCAGATTCATTGTAGCAACAACCCTACTTCTGGTACCAGTTTTTACTGTTGCAATTACCTTCTAATTGCTGGACAAACACCTGACCAGAGGCAGCTTATGGGAGGAAAGGATTTATTGTAGGCTTACAGATTCCAGGGGAAGTTTTATCATGGCAGAAGAAGGTGGATCACTTCATATATCCATAGCAGAGAAGCAAAAACATCTGCAAGCACTAACAGCCCGCAAGAGCCCAAATTGGCTGTAAACACATCTTAGGGCTGGACTCAAGATCTGCTCCTAGTGGCACATCTCCCCCAGCAGGGCTCCACCTCCTGAACACTAAGTAGGAAGCATAACCAAAAATGCCTTAGGCTATGGGAACATTACATTCAAACCAACGCAGTGATGATATCCTTGACAGAACAAAGGATACAGCAGAGAACGCACAGATGCTTACTTCCGATGCAGAAGGGCACGGTGATAGCTAAGTAGGTCAAAGCACAGTGTGGTGAACAATAATGAGTATGAAAGCAGAGCAATAGGGGCTGGGTAAGGTTTGCTGCTGGACAGGAGGTGTCATGCAGGTATGCTACATCTGGAGTTAAGGCATGCCAAGCAGCTGGATCTGGATCCTTCCTTTTGCTTTGACACACAAGTTTCCAAAACAATCTGATGCTTAACAAGAGGTCTGCTGCTTAAAACAATAAGATTTTACAAATGCAACCACTTTAGGTCAGGCACTAAATAGGGTGACTTATTTTTCTTTTGGTGCTTGAGATTAAATCCTGGGCCTCACACATGCAAATATATAATAAGATCTTTAAGTCAGCATAATTCCCCCAAATAGCAAAAGCTTCTAGTAGGAAGGAAATCCTTAAGTTTTGGAAGAATGGATGTACCAACCAGCCCAAGTTCCTGTCATATTGCAACAGAAAGAGCTGGCATTATATACCTTGTCTTCTATACTTAGAGGCCACATTTCTTCATCCCCCTCGCCCCCCTTGCCCTCAGACACAAGGTCTCCAAGCGGCCTGCAGGATGGTTTTAACTCCAGTCTGATGGAGAAGCACGGCAGTGGTATCTCTTTGTTTGATTCCTTCCCATGTGAATTGGATGTATTTGGGTCCATCTGACAGTTCATGCTGCACATAAACCCAGGGTGATTGTCCCTTTAAAATTCACTCATGTGCTTCTGTAAGTCCAAAGGGATGGATATCTAAAAACCAGAAGATACTTGGAAATTTCTTCTCAGAAAGCAAAGCATAGGTAACTTTAATGCTAAACACAAGATCTGCCCAGCAAAAGTAGTACCCAGGGTGTTTCTGTCTTCATGAGACTGCTGCTCAGTTCTGACTTCTGCCCCTTACTGTCCTTTCCTCTTCCTCCTCCTCATTCTCCTCTCTCTCTCTCTCTCTCTCTCTCTCTCTCTCTCTCTCTCTCTCTCTCTCTCTCTCTCTCTCTCTCTCTCTCTCCCCCAGCAAGTCAGATAATTAAATGCCACAGTAGTGACACATGGCATTTCAATGAGTGCTCTGTATTTACTACTCAGGTCTCAGCAGCCCTCCTGCTCAGTGTGCAAGCAGGGTGCTCTGTTGGACTGAAGTGTTCCTTTGTTGCAGAGCTGAAGGAACTGGAAAAAGATGAGCTCAGGCTGCAGCCCAGACCCAGACCGAGAGGAGGATGGCAATAGAGCCTCTAGCCTCTCTTTTAGCTATCTCTCATTACTTATGTCCTCAACTTAATTAAACACTCCTTTGTGAAGACCTCAGCTCTGGTGCTCAGGACTCTGCTGGGACACTTTGAAAATGGATTTAGATGAAAGGGAATTAAACTCAAGGTCTTTTCATTTCAACCAGGTACTGGGAGAGAACATTACAATCTATAGGATTGCAAAAGTCATTTCACCTTTTCAGTTCCTCAGACTTAAAGCCATTAGAACAGAAGCAGACATGGGCTGCAATAGGCTGTCATCCAAGGTTGTGGCTTTAGCATTGCATGGACTGTATTACTTAAAATGTGCCTCCTCAACAACTGTTATGTGCTCAAGCTGAAGATTAGACATAACCTCCATCTGAAGCACTCCCTGACCCTGTGAGTCCACGTTAAGTGCTCTCTTAGGTGTTCTGAGTCAGCTGGTACTTTGCACAATCTCAGATGGTAACCTAAGACAGGCACTCTACCCCACTCCCTGCCACTATGCTGTGCCCCGAGCATAGTAGGAGTGCAAAGCAGTTCAATTAAACTGTCCTGCAAATGAGATAGCAATTTCAAGTTCTTTCATGCAATATCACATTAATATGATCCTAAAGTTATCAATATGATCACTTTATTCATTCATCCAAACTACAAATAGTTCTTGAGCACCAACTCTTTTCTAGGCATTGTCCAAAGGACTTGTAACTCAAATGTCTTTCCTTACTGCTATAAGAGTCTTTGTTTTCTCCTGTCATGAAGACAATTTATAGAATACATGTAACAAATGGCTGTTGCATGCTATTGGATGAATTTTTGGTCGTTGAGCACTTCACCATTAGAGTGGGAGGCGGGACCCATCTCACGGTTCTTCACTTTGAATGGCTTCACAAAGTGTCATAGAGTGCAAAAGAGATGCTCTGTTAGGACTGGTGAAAACACAAACAAGCAGCTTGAAGCATGCTAGATGCTGCATTTTTCAAAAGGAAAAGAAAGCACTTACCTACATGGAAGAGTTCACTATGGAAATTTTACATGGGAAGAAATTCAATAACTGAGATGCAAAGATTCTGGAAGTGCTATCACCACCCCTTATAGCTCTCTTCTGAGGAATCTACTTCTCCTTCCAGTCAACATGGAGTAACTCTCCGACCTCAAACATACCACAAAATATGTAAGACAACTTTTTTTTCAAGCTACTGGGCCTCAGGCATGAGATACAATGGCCCCCAAAGAAAGACAAAAATAAAGTGGGGCCAACTTCTGAACTGAACGTCTGGAGGAAATTTCCAGGCAGTCATCTGAGGGAGAACCTAGGCTTACCAAAGTTGAGGAAATAGACAAGGAGCAAAACCAAGCTGCTGAAGTTCATGGTTGCAAGCTGCAAGCAGTACCTAGAACAGGCCAGAAGAAGACTGCAGAGCACACCCTAGAGTATTCAGCAGAAAAGTAATCACATCACGACATGCATGAGGAAACTATCTGGGGGCAAGGAAAGGAAGACAGGAAACTGCCAGAACCCAGAGAGGGTCCCTGTCACAACCTCATCCTGCCAGAATGGGAAACAGAGAGGGATGGGTACAGTACTCAGAAGAGTCTTGCCTCAGCAGGAAGGAGTGATCAGCCCTGCACTGAACACCAAGTCAGTTATAAAAACAACAACCTGGAAAGATCAAACTCTTTCAGAGTCATTTACCTTCAATCCCAGAGCAAATGCCAGAGTATTTATTGGAATGCATCCAACAATAAGAAGGTTCTAAACCATGAAATATTTAGTAAGATAAATTTCACATTTTCTGGCATTAAATCAAAGATCATCAGACAACAGACGTCTCACAAAGAAAGACATACAGCTGACAAATAAGTAAAGGGAAAAAATTTGAAAATTAAAACGAGGAGATACCACTACACCCATCTATGACAATGACTAACTTCCCAAGAAAAGACAACATCAAATGCTGAGGATGTGGAGCACCATGAATTCACATTCACTGCTGACAGGAATTCAAAGTGTGACAGCTACTTCTGAAGCAAGTTTGGGTGATTTCTTATGAAACTCAATCTGTTCTTAACATACAATTGAGCTGTCATGTTCTATGATATTTACCCTAAGGAACTGAAAACATATCCTCAGAAAACTCTGCATATGGATATGTGTAAGATTTCAATTCATGACTGTCATACTCTTGGAAGTTATCAAGATGTCCTTCAGTAGATGAATGGATGAAGTGTGTGGCTTGTATGCAGTGGAATAGGATTCAACCATGCAAAGAAATGAACTACCAACCATGGAAAGACATGGAGGATCTTCAGGTGCACATTCCTAAGTGAAATATGGCAATGTGAAGAGGCTGCATATCATAATATTCCAACTATATGACATTTGAAGAAGGAAAACAAAAAGTATGGAAACCTGGATCGATGTCTGACACCATCCAGGGGCAAAGGAAGAAACAAGTAGAGCGGGAGGGTCTCAGGCAGGGAGAGTTTTCTGTGGGAGCGGCTATACAAATGGATGCATTCCACTTAACACTTACCCAGCATCCAGATTCTGCTGTCATTTATGAGCTTTGGGTGATACCCTCGGTGATGGTTAAGTTTATTGTCAATTTGACCTATGTAATAATCTACAGTAATATTGGGTGGGTCTGAGTTTGCCTGCAGGAAGGATTGACAAAATCCTTTAGGATTTTGCAGAAGGGAGAAGGTCCCTTCTCCAGAGTAAGCCCTTCCCCCCCCCCCCCCAGTGGGTGTGCCTTCCAAGGGGACTAAATATAAGGAAGCTTGAGGGGAAGGGAAGCTGCTTCCTTCCTCCCCTGGCTGTTGGTGTTTGTCTGTGACTTGCTCTCGCATCCTGCTCTCTTACCCTTCTTGGACATTGGAACCCCCGTTTCCAGGCCTCATGTCCTGGCCTGAAGATGAAGAGCAGCCGCTCCCCAGAGAGCCATCAGGCCTTCAGTGTTGGATTGGGACTGCTGAGGTGGACTGAACAGCTACTGTTTTCTTCACCTGTGGACCTGCAGACTGCTATTGTTGGACTGTCGTGAACTACCCCAATAAATTCCCTTTTATTATAATCCATTCTATCAACTCTGTTTCCTCTAGAGAAACCTGACTAATACACCCTTCAAAGTGTGTTCATCAGTTTTGGTCATGATAGAGGCTGTGCCTATCAGGGGAAGAGATGTCTTTCTATAAATTTTGTTGTGTCTTTAAACTGCTCAGAAAATAGTCTTGGGCTAAGTAGATGGAGATGGCCCAATGGATGAAGTACTTACAGTGGGAACCCTAGCACCCACACTGGAACAGGCATTAGTAATCCCAGACATGCCTGTGGGCAACTAGCAAAGTGCAGATAGGAGAATCCACCATCAGCAGCTCAGGGGCCTTGCCTCAAACAAGGCAGAAATCTAGGGATGATACCCGCATGTAGTCCTCTTGATCTGCACATGTGCACCATGGCACATGGACACCCGAACTCCCACATGAGCATACACAAACATCATCCACAAAGAGATACGTACACACATACGGATCAAAAATTAGTCTTTAGGGCTGGAGAGATGGCTCAGCGGTTAAGGCACTTGTCTCCAATGCCTAAGGCCCCGGGTTCAATTCCCCAGTACTCACATAAGCCAGACTCACAAGGTGGTGGCCCTGGTGTTCTCTCTCTCTTTCTTTCTCTCTCTCTTTGTCTCTCTCTCTCTCTTTATCTCTATCTCTCTGCATGAAAATGGTTAAATAATTTTTTTTTAAAAAAGCCTTTAAATAAATAAAAAAAAAAACCTACCAGGCCTGATAGAAACAAAAAGGTGTATCACACGAAGAGGAATTAAACCTCTTTTGAAAAAAAGTCAATGCCTGACCCAACAGCAATGTTAGAGTTAGCCAACAAAGCCCTCACAATCATTTTCATAAGGGTATCCCTTATATTTACAAAGTAAAGATGATATGGAAGCTATAGGTCAAAGTATAAACTTTGGAATTAAAGGTATAAACTTTGGAAGGAAAAAACTTTTAGAGATGAAAATGGCCACAATTGTAGGAAAAATGAAGCTAGAAGGATTAACAGAACTGATCGCTGAGAGAAGTCTTAGTAAAGGTGAAGACAGAACAACAGAAAATACCCAAAAAGAAAAGAGAAACTGGAAGTCAGAAAGTGAACAGAATGAGAGTCAGCCCAGATTTCCATGGTCTCACAGCTGGTTTCTTGCTATCCTGCCCGAGATCTCAGCTACAGAGGATCAATAACCCCTGACCACCCGGCCGAGGACACTCATCAGGACAGCAGCCACCATGAAGGCCTGAGACATGAGGGGTGTGAGTATGAATGGAAGCAGTTTTTATTCCCAACTTTATATGTATGTCATATATGCCCTGAAGTACTTAAGAGGTATGAACGTGTCCTCAGTGCAGAAATGGGCTGAAGAGACTGGGTAACTAGGCAGAACTCAAGAGGAGCAAAGATCCACTTTCACACAATAAATCCATGTAAAATCCCCACAAGTTCTGAATTTACTCTTCATACATTAGCCCCAGGCTAATACTGAAAAACCAGCATCTAATTAAAGATAAAATAAAATTTTTACTATGCCCCACTACCCCACACATAAAATTCTTTTCCCATGAAAATAGCTTACATTAATATAGCAATTAACTCAAATACTTTTCTGTTCTATTTTTTTAAGGCCTTGCTTCCTGTCTGCTTTCCAAGAGCATGTGGCAAGGTCTTGTGGCCTGGGGTGTGGACACAGCAACTCTCTAGTTGTTGGCACCGAGCACTTGGCAGTGACTCTACCACCATTAATCAACTAAGGGATGGCTGACAATCACCAAGTCACAGAATACCATGGCTAGAAGGGACAGCAGCAAATCCTCAGTCTATTGATCCTTTTTGGGCAACTCCACAGTCATTTTTCCTCCCTGACTCACTTCACCCTCTGGAACACTGGCTCTTCTCTGCTAAGGATAGTCCTAGCACAGGGGCCAGCCACACTCTGGAAGCCAGGTGGACCAGTGTTCCCCTCCCAGGTCAGCACTTTAAATAATTTAGTTCTCATAGAACCAAATAGAGATGCTCATCACAGGGAAAGTGTGCTGACAAGAAGTCTCATTCACAAACTGAAAGATGTCTTGGGTTCCATTCAGTTCCATGCATGATCCTCTATCCCCCCATGGAACTTGTGAGTCTGCCACTGTCCTGTCTGAATTAACTTTACCTTTGAATCAGGGTCAGTGATAGCTACTACCTGAGAGGAAATTATAAAGGGGAATTAATAAAGGCAAGGGTTTACAATAGTGTTTGGAACACAGCAAATGATAAATGTTGGTAATCATAGTTAATAATGGCAATGTTATTATGGTCATTATAATTTACTATTATTTTACATCAAATAAATGATAGAATATACCACCTATTACATGAATTGATTTAGGATTAGGTACTAAACTGTATATTAAAGGTATCATTTAACCACACCATACTGTACATTCTTGGGTGGCACTCATCTTACATTGGAAACCTTAGCTAACTAAAGAGTGTTTCGTCCACTCTATTGACAGAATTACGAGAATCCATAGGCCCATCTCGTTGGAATTGCATGCAAATCTGTGTGCACACTGCTCTATACTTAAGCCTGCAACAGGAGGGATGGTCCATCATCTTCACTAGATTCTCAAACCATCCATTTTCCCTAGATGCACATTATTGTTCAAGGGCTGCTGGAGAAAGATGAAAAGTCCTTGGTGATCCTATCTTGTGCTTCTGGGATAGGATCACAATGGCAACCTTACTGAGGATAGCTACTATTCAGAGAAAATACCTTAATTTTGCCCACTATTCAAGAACCTTGGCTTTCTAGTTAGAAGACGTTAGCGATAGCTGCAGACTGTATCCTCAGCCGAGAAGGGAAAAGGATCAGCATGGTTCTTCCCCTTCATTCTACCAGAAGGAGTCACTTCGGGGCTGTCTCTGAAGCAGACACTGAGACAGGCTGGATTTCTAATATGACAAAAGATCTAAAGCTCTTCCTGGCTAGCCTGGCATTCAGGAATAATATTACAGATTGAAAAATGTGGGGTGGGGAGGGATAGGGAAATGATGGACTGGACATCAATACAGGACTCAAAGAAAAGCTTATTTAGTGAGTAAAATGGTATTTCTGTGCACATGGCACCATGGGAATCTGAGACTAAAGGGCCAGGGCTCTGTTCTCAGGCACTGTTCCACCATCCATATCTCAGGGTCCTTTTCAGCCAAATAAAGCATTGGGATGAGTACTTATGGTTTCTTTAGCTCTACCATGCTGAAAATTAGTGGAAAAGGACACTTTTATACATAAAAGGCCAAATATTTTCCTCAGTCACACTTGCAAGACCTAAATGATCACAAATCTAAAGCACTAGATGCAAACTAATGAGTTTTTGCAACATAAAAAATCTTCACAGAGGCCCATCCTGCCCACAATTCTGACAGTTGAACAGACTGTGAACTGTGCATCAGACTCAGAAGTAGAAGTTTAAAAATTGACGGGAGGTGAAAATGGACATTATGTGATACATTAAATAAGAGAGAGAACTCAAGAAGTTTAAAATTAAAGAAATTTAATATGAAACTCATTTCCCTTTTAATTAAAAAACCCAGATAATGTCACATGTAATTTTAAATGCCAAGTACATAGAGGATATGAGAGCATCAGAGAGTCAAGAATTTCTATTTTGTAATATATCTGGTAATTCACCGATGTCTCCTGAAGTCGGGTGCGTTTTCTGCACTCTTGTCTATGGAGTTTAACTTTGGGAACTACATTGCTACACCACCTCTCAAACCTTGAAAATGCTGGAGATGCGAGCCATATCCAAAAGGTTTTCCAAGCCCTAGTTATGGAGAACTCCCCCTTAGGGATCATGTAGACATTAGTCATTGACTGACCTGTTGGCTTCATCACCGTTCTCTTGTCGGAACTCCCATAAAACCTGATTCTGCTCTCTCATCAGTGGTTAATTTAGAAATAAAGCATGATAACAGTTTCATCATAATGGGCTCTTCTGACTAAATCAGTGAAGAAATTTAAATTTCTAAGTCTGTGTGCTAACACAGAGTGACTATTGTTACAGAACACAAGGTGTAAAAAAACAAAACAAAAAAAAGGACAAAGAAAGGAACCTTAAATACACTCCCTGATTTTAAGGTCACAATCCAATGGCGAAGGCAGGAGAGACTGGTAAATTGTAGACTGTACAAAGCACCAATGAGAAGCAGAGGGGCTGAGAGTGGGGCTGCTTCACAGTGACGTGAGCCCTCAGCAGGAGAAAGACATGGCTTTGGTGACAAAAGTTAGCAGAGGAGATACACAGGCAGTGCCAGAACTTCCATGTTTTTTAGTTTCAGTCACAGAGAGCAGGATACTCTCACTGACAGGCTGGTGATGAGGGAGAGAAGTGATCAAGGTATAGAGGGTTCTTTCTGAGACTTTCACCTTTGCATGGGTAAGCCCAAGAATTCTCCAGTAAGCTGTGGATACAGGAACAAGGTGGGATGTAGGGATTTTCATGCAAGTTTGAAGCCCCTTGGACCTCAGCTTTCCCCTTGTGCACAAAGGAAATCACTCTAGCACAGCATAGAGTGGTCTGTAGTAAGAATTCAGTGAGTAACAATGCTGTGATTAGGCTTACTGGATAATGGTGACTGCACCATAGCCTGCCCCTCCATCAGCTTCTTCATAACTCAAACTGTTATTGGTTTCTTGACTTAAACAAAAGAGATTCTATCATTTGCTGCTCCAAAAGCATCTAGGTATCTTTGCTGCCTTCAGGAGGTCTTGAGGGAAGTATATGAAGCTGAAGTCTCCTCTCCACCTCTCGCTACAAGAGCTGTACTGTGGGCTCCTCTGTTAGCTGGTTGCTGTGCATGCTTTGACACACCTTCTCTCTGCAAGGAACAGTGCTCTGGGCATAACCTGCATAGCCTCAAAGATGTAGCTCAACATTCACCTTCAAGTGAAGCCTCCCTTGTCCCTTGTTGAGACATCACACCTTCCCACTTGCAGATCTCACACAGGTCCTGACTGAGAGAGAGCACTAGTTCATTTAAAGGCAAGTATGCCAGATCCAAGTTTCAGATATTCACCCAACAAATCCCCATTCCTTTACACAGAAGACCTCCAAGAGCTTAACACACAGCTACATGAACATGGTCCCCTCTGCACAGATCAAAGTGGGATCAGACTTATGCATGGGCTATCAGTAATTTTCCACAAAGCATCATCTCATGTCCTGCCCAGAGCTTGCCTGTGTGTAATTGTGCACAAAATCCAATTAACTTGATCACTAATGGGAGCTAATCAACCTTGTTGGACCTTGGCTGGCTCGACGCCCAAGCCCAGTTAGCTGCATAACTGAAGCTGACTCTTTTTATTGATCTTGGTTCTCCATAGTTTTGACTTTAGTATAACATTTAAGGTTTCATTTGCAAATAATGTCATTCTTCTACATATGTCTCCACCCTTTTTTATGCTCACATTTCTATAATATGGAACACCTCAATTACTCTAAGTTTTATGGCACCCTGGTGAACTAGACCTGACACGCTATTACATAAAAAAATTCTAACCATCTACTCTTGGAGGTGTATTTAGAGTCTAAAAGAATTGCATGCAATCATCACCATTCCAAAAACACAAATGAGAACATAGAATTAAGACTCTTGATCCATTACCAGCATCGAGTTCCAAGATCTAGAGGCTTACATATGACACCAGTTGGCTAGAGAAGAACTTCTAGACTCCAGGGAATCAGAACTGCTTAGTGTCTTGGCTCACTCAGGATGCTTGGACTAACAGGGTCACAGGCAGATTAACTCCAAACATCCCCTGCTATGCTGAAATGGGAGACCACAGAATGTCTGGCTTCAGGGTCACCATAGCCTGCACCAAGCGTGAGCAGGCTGTGTTAATGATGCTGTTTGACACATTGACGTAAAAGCAGCTATAAATACGCCACTGGTTCCTGAGACTGGCGAACGCTTCCTGACATGAGAATGGTGTTTCTCCCTGACGCTGAGAAAAACCACTTCAGGATCTCTCAGTGAAACTGTTCAGTAGAAACTTCCCTCCCCTTAAACGACTTCAAAGAATACTCTTGTTTTTCTTCTGTGGATCTTAGCTTTTCTGAAGCAAATACTCCTATTTTAGCTCTCTTGTTTGGGGGTGTGGGCTCCTTGGGGGCACAGACCTTGTGTGAGTTGTTCACAGTCATCACCTCAGGTTACCAGTGGAGTTCCTGACAGTCACATAATTGTCATTCATTAATATCTATGTGATGAAAATGTCTACAAAGACTCTCGTAGCCGGGCATGGTGACGCATATCTTTAATCCCATCACTCGGGAGGCAGAAGTAGGAAGATCACCGTGAGTTCAAGTCCACCCTGAGACTACATAGTGAATTCCAAGTCAGTGAGACCCAACCTCGAAAAAAAAAAAAACGAAAAGAAAAGAAAAAAAAAAAAAAAGACTCTTGCATCCCCTGTTCAAAACTCATTCCATAAACCTCTCTCTTCTCCTCTCCTCCTTCATGGATGGAATACAACTCTAGGTAACTGTTGATGCTCCCAAGTTTGAGAAATGTGATTAGAATATTGATTCTTGCTGGCATTTTGAACACAAAGTCAGCAGAGTTCTATTTTCACAGGAAGGGGGAAAGTAGTGTGAGGCATGCTTATTATTTTCAGAGCATTTTAAATTTAATAGGAAAGATAAAGCTGAAAGATGATCATCCATGGATATGGTTACACATAGAAAGTACTTAAATGTTACAGAAAGAAGGATGATCTCAAGGCAATGATAATGTATCATATGAAAATTACTGGTCCAGGTGTAGCTTATTAAAAGTTGCCTGCCTTAAAGCTAGTTTGCATTATTTTACATTTTCATACTGTAAAGGAATCAAAATTGATTGTGATGAATAGCTAAGTAAGGTACAATTCAAACCCAAATCTTAAATCCCTTGAATTTCAAGTGGGATCTGAGAACTTTCATTACTACTTAAAACTACCTCTTCCTTGTTTCTCTTCAAGTCCTCACTGTGGTTTGAATGTTTCTGATCTCTCCAAAACTCATGTTAAATCAAATCCCCAAGGCAACATTAGGGTTCAGAAAGCCACCAAAACAGGGCTGGAGAGATGCCTATGGCCCTGGGTTCAATTCCCCAGGATCCATATAAGCCAGACCCACTAGGTGGTGGACCTGGTGATCTATCTCTCTCTCTCTCTCTCTCTCTCTCTCTCTCTGCATCTCTGCTTGAAAATGAATAAAATATATTTTAAAAAAAAGAAAGCCACCAAAACACACTCTGCAGGCATGCCTGCACTCAGAAAGGACATATGAATAGGAACTGGAGAACTGTATCCATTCTCTTTCATTCTTTCATCAAGCATGGATACCACGCTGTCCCTTTCCTCAGAATATGGTGTTCAAGGCACCATGGGGGCCACAAGAGATTGGGCCCTTATCAGATGCTGAACCCGCCAAAACCTTGATCTTGAACTTCCCAGCCTTCAGAATGGTTAGAACTCTGTAAAGTTCCTCTAAGGCACTCTGCTATGGAAGTTCAGGACAGACTGAAAGGGAGATGGTGCTCGAGTTACACCTGGGATCCCCTTCTTCAGAACTACAGAGGCTCTTTGGAGGTGTGGGCTGCTTGACCTCAGTACTCTGATCAGTTTGTACCTAGCCAAACACAGCTGTGCTACCACCATGAGAGATCCTCAAGAATGTGAACTTCAAGTTAATTAGTCAATGTGAGCATTTTTAAAATACCATGTTGAAAATGATGAGAATGTGAATGTTGTGTAAAACCTATGGGAGATGGTTCCAGGATCCCCTTCAGTTGCCAAATCCATAGATGCTCAAGTCCCTTATATAAAACGACATGGCTTTTGCATATACCTGACAAATATCTTCCTATATACTTTTAATAATCTCTAGATCACATTTAATAATATACAATGCAAGTATTATAAACGTCATTATGATACCATATTGTTTAGGGAAGCAAGATAGAAAGTTTAGCACAGATGCATTTTTCACCAATATTTAAAAAATATTTTTATTTATTTGCAAGCAGAGAGAGAGATAGAGAGAATAGAATACAGGTGTGCCAGGGCCTCCAGCTGCTGAAAAAGAACTCAAGATGCATGCACCACTTTTTGCATCTGGCTTTACATCGATACTGGGGAATTGAACCTAGGTTGTTAGGCTTTGTAGGCAAGCACCTTAACTGCTGAACCATTTCTCCAGCCCATCTCCATTATTTTTTTCCAAGGTTGTTTGAAACCAAAAAAGTAGAACCTATGAACAAGATACAAAGCATTGAATGCATGTAAAGTTTGTTAATTAAAAGAAAAATTTCCAAGGCTGGGTGTGGTGTTGCATGCCTTTAATCCTAGTACTTGGGAAGCTAAAGTAGGAGGATCAGGATAGACTGAGCCTAGAGATTTCATAGTGAATTCCAGGTCAGCCTGGGCTAGAGCAAGACCCCCTACCTCAAAAAAGAAAGAAAGAGAGAGACAGAGAGAGACAGAGAGAGAGAGAAGAAAAAAGAAAGACAGACAGCAGACAGATGAAAGAAAGAAAGAAAGAAAGAAAGAAAGAAAGAAAGAAAGAAAGAAAGAAAGAAAGAAAGAAAGAAAGCTAACAAATGTTAACAGTCTGGGAGATGAAAATTAAGGCAGTAAAAACTAAGAAAAAATGAGATCTTAATTGGTGGGACACAAAGTACAAAGAGGCCTTGGGTAACTTTTCAAGATAGGGAATAAAGGGGAATATTTAACTCTTTGGGGAAGGAGACCCTGAGTAAAGTGAAAGATGAATAGCCATATGGATTGTGAAGAAGATGGCAAGGGAGAGATAGGTGAATACAGAAAGTAGAATTGCCATCCACACAGCATAAAGACAGTGCAAGTCAGGCTGTAACTTTCCTCCACACACACACGGAAACCTATGCAGACTAAGTGTTTGCCAGTCATGGAGGTGTCAGCAGTTCCCATTAGGGAAAGGAAAACCCAAATAGAATTGGATGGCATTGGGTAAGTGGAGGGTGGGGGTGGGGACATGAACTGTAGGCATCAGAATCCAACCCCAGTGGAAACATGCAACAGAAAGAAGTGTGGGCTGTGTAACAAGTCAAATTCTGCAAACCTGCTATTTTCCCAGGTCCATTTTCCATGGGTGGGACAAAGCTGAGCACAGCCGGGACAACTCTTGCTCTGTTTGCCTGAGTACAGCTGCTTGCCTAGGTGAACAAGAGCTTGTTTCCTAATCTCAGGACTGCTTAGATACACACACTTACTCTGTCAGTCTGTTGGGATAGCTGTCATTCTGGAGATCAAGAAGTTTGCAGAAACTAATCTTCCCTCTGTAAAAATGTGTCTTATTAATAGTTGTTATATAAGAAACTTTGAAAGGTAAATTTATCTCTCTTAGCTTGTTAACACAGCCCTGAAATAAAGGTGATACGAATGCATGAAATGCAAGGAGCTTTCTGCAGCTCCTTGGTCATTTAGTGAAGCTGGTGCATGTGTCACACTCTGAATGAATGAAAACCTCAAAGACTGGTCTGGGGCTTTAAGGCAGTTCTGCTTGTCTGTGGCCATGGATCACAGAGCTTCTTGTTTTATACAGCCTTACTAGAGCATCCTCGGGAAGATGCTTAGCCACTTTCTGGCAGATTTCTTTTTCCGGAAGGATATCTAAAACCCAAAGAGTAAGTTTGTAGATGGTTTTCTTGGACTTTGAGCTCTCATGTATGATCACAGAGGAAAGGAAAAAATTAAATAACAACCGTAATTTTATTCCCCCTCCAAAATAATTGCTTAAACTTACAAAAGTGCTGGATTGGCCTATGTGATTTCATTATACCTTTGCTGAATGGTACATTTTAATCTTTTATTAATTCTACATAGTGATAGAGCATTTATTTGCTACTGTAGAGAACAGAGAAGAACATGGAATTCCAAAATGTACTTCTGTATGATATGTTCTTCCCCTAGGAGAATTGTGTAGCTTTATTTCAGTGTGTTTGGGCAAAGAGAGAGGGGGGGGGAGAAGGAGGGAGGGAGGGAGAGAGAGAAGAGATTGATTTATATAGCCACCTAAAGTAAAAAACAAAACAAAACCAATATGACTATGTTGCTTCTTTCTCTCTTTTTAACTCCTTCTTATGAAGCATGTCTGGCTCTGATATGGAGCACCTTCACATGGAGATGCCATATCCAAGCCTCATTTCTCCAACTTCAGGTGCCAGCTTCTGAAGTACTTGTTAAGGCTGAAATCCTTCCCACTTGTAAGGAGCAAATGCTTTGATGCATTCTATAGTGCATCGATAACTGACTGCATTTGTCATTAACAAGTTTCCCATGATGGAAAATGGAGATCTTAATAAAAGTTAGAGTCACTCATGAATGGAGGAAAAGGTACTCTTTAGATTTAAAAATGTAAATAAATGCAAACTAATAAATATGAGAGATTCTTTTTGCTTGGTTATAAGAACCATGCTTAGCAACAAAAAAAATATGCCCACAAACTTATTTTTAACCAATGTATAGTTTCAAACTCATCGCCAACAAAAACATCTTCAGAAACAGCGAAGAAATTCTTTGCACCTCAATTTCTAGCTAGGCAAAAGAATAATAGAAGAATTAAGTTCTGAACCACTATAAGGTCTCTCACTGGGTCTTGAATAAAAACAGAAGTAACTCAGATTCCAAACTTTTCTGAATTAAGAGACATGAGCATCAAGGTCAAAGTGAAGCCTCTCTAGTATATTCTCTGTACATGAACTTAACACATGAGAGAATGCATATTCTTCACCAATCAGTAAAACTAGATGTAAGTCTCAACCAAAGGGAAACCCACAGCTTCAGGGATTGTCAATTACAAGGCACTGGATCCTGACACATGAGCATTTGAAGCCACAAGACAAACAGATGTCCTCTTCCATAGATGTGTGCTTCACAACAGTGCTACTAGGATCACTGTTTTTATTTAAAAGAACTATCTGGCAATCACAGAGATTTTTCATAAAGGAAAAAAAAATAACTAAGAGAAAAGGTTTTACTTCATGAGAGAACCTCAAGGTTCCCTGAGAGAAGAACGATGCTGCTAGATGCCAGACTCAGAAGAAGCAGGTCCCTGTGTCAGAGACCTTATGTACAAACCCAGTCACTGTGATGTAACAATTTTATTCTGTAAAACTTACTTCTTCATGTTTCCCTCCAGCTTCTGGCATTCCCAATTAAAATGAGAACTTTATGATATTGCTAAACTATAAACTACGTAGTTTATTCTACCCACATCAATTATAAAGTCATTTGTGGAGAAACGAAGAAAACTAAATCAGCTGTGGTAATTTAAAAAAATTAAGCAAGGAACTGTCAAGAATGCCTTCCCTGAAGGAAAAGGAAGTCTTCTTTAGTTAAATTATAGAATAATTTATAGAAAATTAAAAGTAGTAAATGAAGGCTCAATACCTCTGAGCCACTGGGCCCAGTGAATCGCTGTTTCACATTTTGTACATTGCATGCTCATGTTTCCCTGTCTTTGGCTTATACCTCCAGTGGACTAAGCAGAGTTCAAGCTGTTCCCTCAACACTTCAGGAATCTACCATGACTAGGAAAGTGAGGTTGTAATGCTGCTGCAAACAATTTTGCTCTGGGCTTTGATGGTCAATATAAGTCAAATTTTAAGTATGGAATGAAGCTTTCTAGTGCCATAGTAGTTTACAGGATTCACTTCCCATGAACCACCTCCAATCTGGTCTCTCAAGCACAGCTATGGAAACTGTATACATGTAAGAAGACTTTCATCACACCATTAATGCTACCATCCGCTCTTCCTTCTCAGTACCACATATACCCTGATTAAATATTAAAGATCTTGGCCCAGTGTTTAGTAAAATGTGCTGACTTGCTACTGGCAAAGACCAGGAAGGAGTTCAAAGTTGGTGCATTACTTGTTTATGTATGAGGCTATCACACCAGCTGAACTGTTCCCTGTAGAGGGGACGATGGAGATGAAAGGTTGCCACTCTGAGGAAACAGGATCAAATCCAAGACCATACACTCAATCAAAATGCAGGGAGCTGGCTTAGCAGGTGATTACAAATCAACCTGGATTCAGTCCTAGAGGCCTAGAGCCACTAACCCAAGCCAAACGCCACAGATTTCCCTGTTAACTTTTGTGTCATTCAAGATGACTTAAATGAGGTCCAGGAATGCATACAGAATTGCAAGCAATATGACACATGAACACACACTTTTAAATAAGTACTCGGGCTAGGATAATGGAATCAGTGAAAGTGTTCTAGATTGTCAGTTGACCCAATCTGAGTATAGTCTCTGTCCCCATGAGCCTGGCACTTGCTTCACCTAGCAGGGGGCACTGGGAGAATAATCCCACCAAGGCCTCCAAGAACAGGTAGCCAGGGGCCAATATTGAGAATCCTGCAGTACCAGCAAGGCAGCTCCTATGACACCAGATGAACTGAGCCAGCCAAAATAGTCCTATAGTGGCTTTAAAAGTTAAAATGCTTCTGCCCACTAAAACAGACAAGAATCCATGTGCTAAACCTAAACAGGGTGACTGCTTTTCAAATAAAAGATTAAAATAGAGCAGAATTTGCAGACACGACAGACAAAATGCTCAGGATAAAACTGAAAACCACTCATCAACCAAGAACCAAGAAAAATCACAACTTGAATTAAAAAAAAAGATGTTCAAATAATGCCAATATCAAAATAAATCAGAAAATTAGATAGCAGAATTATCTGGAGAAAATTTAAGCGGCTGTCATAAAAAACATTTCAGCAATGAATTATAAGTACTCTTGAAGCAAAAAAGAAAAAAATCTCAGTAAAGAAACAAGCTATAAAAAGCAAAATGATTTTATACATTAGAAAATAATATAAACTTCAAAACTTGTTGGATATGCCCAGGAGCAGAAATGATAAATAAACTGAATGAATTTATTTGAGTATATAACAATATAATTCACCCAAAATTAACAAAATGGATGAAATACGCCAGATAAAATAATTTTAAAAGCCTCAGAGATCTGTGGGTCAATAACAAAAGATACAACAACTGCTAACATCAGAGTTCTAGAAAAAAGAGAGTGGAGAAGACACAAACCTCATATTCAAAAAGTTTACTGAATCCAAACAGGATGAATCAGAAAAAAAAATCCACACAAAGATGCATCATAGTTCTAATTTTCCAAAAAGACAAAAGAAAAAAAATTCTTAAAAGTAGCCATAGAAAAGGATATACTACTATCTACCTATATGTGAATGCCAATATAAATAATGGTGGAGCCCTACTCTAGATTTATTGAGATATAGCTGACAATTCAAAACTGTATGTTTCCAAAGTAAAGACTTGGTGATTTCATACCTGGATATTATAATATACTCATCCTGATCGAGCTGACAGTGGATTATTTAAATAGTAAAATCTGCTCCCATGCAGGCCAGAATGTGATTTCAAGAGCTGAAATAAAAGACTTGACAATTACAAACTCTATATCTAGAGAAATTATCCTTCAGTAATGAAGAACGGACTTTAAAAAATTCTCAGATGAGGGCTGGAGGTTAAGGTGCTTGCCTGCAAAGCCTAAGGACATGGGTGCAATTCCCCAATACCCACATAAAGCCAGATGCCTGCGTGCGCATGCATCTGGAGTTTGTTTACAGTGGCTGATGGCCCTGTTGTGCCCATTCTCTCTGTCTCTATTCTCTCTCTCTGCTTGCAAAAAAATATTTGTTTTTAAATCTCAGATTAAAAATTAAGAAATCTACTGTTAATAGACTTATCCTTACAAACTACTAAGGTCTTGAAACAGAAAGGAAATGGTGGAAGAAAGAATTGTAACGATATATAAAGAAAAAAAGAGAAAACAGACATATTCATACATGTAATAGATTATAATTTTCCTCATGAGTTTATTTATTATAACATATAACACCATTTGATACTCAAGATGACAATATTTATAAATGAGAAAAGTAAACATAAATAGAAGATTTTCACCCTTCATATAAAATTTATATGAAAAGATACAAACCTCAAAATAGTTAAAACAGCAACAAAAAAAGAATAAAGTAGAGTATTTGTATTATGGTATTGTAATAATTGGACCAGTGTAATATAATGAAGATGCATATTGAAAAAAATAAGGAATCTCAAAGGCGATACATACTAACATGCTGGACTGGTGTGGGATAAAGGCTCTGAATCAGTTCTATTAAGGAAGGCTGACCTTTTCAATGAATGGAGCCACTGAGCATTCATAAATAAAACAAACCTCAGAACTCATAGAAGAAATTAACTGAAAATAATCCATGAACCTAAGTATAAAACATAAAGCTATAAAACCTTCCAAAAATGGATCTAAATCTTTGTGATCTAAAATTAGGCAGAGGGCTGGAGAGATGATGGCAAAATGGTTAAAGGCACTTGCATACAAAGCCTGATGACCTGAGTTAAATGCCCTAGTACCTACATAAAGCCAAATACTCAGGCTGGAGAATGTGTCTGGAGTTCCTTTGCAGTGGCATGAGGCCCTGGTGTGGCCATATTTTTTTTTTCTCTCTCTCAAATAGATAAATATTTAAACTTAGGCAGAGTTCTTATACTTGGTACTAAAACATGATTGCTAAAATGAAATATTGAATTTTGTCCTAATTAAAAATAAAAATTTCCAGGAGTGGTGGCACATACCTTTAGTCCCAGCACTCAGGAGGCAGAGGTAGGAGGATCATGTGAGTTCGAAGCCAGCCTAAGACTACATAGTGAATTACAGGTCAGCCTGGT